>JAAGVU020000044.1:3798182-3809440 GCA_011763525.2 Mormyrus iriodes | reverse complement strand
ATTATTATTATTATTATTATTATTATTATTATTATTATTATTACTACTACTACTACTACTACTACTACTACTACTACCACCACTAGTAATAGTACTATATATCCGCCATGTTGTGGAGTGGCGGCGGAGCTGACAAAAATAAACAGAGCGTTAACGAGCCCTGTGCTGGCGGTGTCTCCGTCTTGCACAGTAGCATCTTACAAAGAGTACGTGTGCGAGCTCACCACGCCTTTAGGACCATATGCTCTACTTTTGTGTGTTTTGCTTTGTGGTTTGTATGTCTTACGAGCGAAAATGAGGGTAGTTCCACGAAAAGTGTGTGCATCATTTTGAAAGTGCAGTCTTTACACCCTGCACCCCCGCCCCCCATTAATAATAGCCGGAGCGCCTGACTCCTTCCTCGTACTGATTTTAATGTATTTAAGAAAACAATCTGACCCAAATCGTCACTGTTCATTTTCAGATTCAGAATGACTTTATTTCACCAAGGGCATTTACATGTCCGAGAAATTGTTATCGGTACTGAGGACCCCGGAGCGCAGTTTTAATCACGATTGCAGTTTGACATTAATTCACGTGTGAGGCGCCCGTATGTAGATAAGGATTGGCGATAATTACAGACCAGCCCTTTAGATTACAGGGTCAAAGTATAGCACTGCTGGAAAAAGTTAATCAGACACCAGTAATGCCTGGTAAGGGTAGGTTAATTACCCGTTCGTCATCGCAAGTACATCATAACATGAATTGCCCGTGGGGTTTATGGAAGCGAGCTTAGTGTGATCCAGTTCATGACCCAGTTTTGAAATATGATCGCACCATGAATATGTCGGTGACATCAATTTTATTCGTTTCTTTGCGTCCGTAGTCAAAAGACCCAATAATTCCGTCCCACCAAGCGACACGATTTTAATGGGGACCTGCCTGTGTGTGCGTAGTTTCATACGGTTACTTCCCTGAAGTGCTAACTTCACGGTAGAGATTTCCTGCTATCAGAAACCTTTTTGTTTTCTTTCTTTTCTTCCTCATCCATATTGCCCTCGGTCAAAGGCTTCCCACCCACAGCCCGATATAGCTACAAACTAACACTTGTGCTGTGAATCAGCCGCCCTGCGATTTCCTGTGTCTTTCTGTTGGCCAACAGCGGGGTTTGCCATGCTGTGCGTGTGTGCGTGCGTGCGCCCGCCTGCTGAAGACGGATCTGTGTCAGGGCAGCTCTAGGCAGGGGCACGGGACGGGGGGGCAATGCCCCACCAAATGCTCCGCATGCCCCACTAAAGCCAAAGATGCGACCCGTCAACATCTCTTATTGCCCCCCCCCCTTTTGATCCAGTCTAGAACCGGGCCTGATCTGTGTTATGTTAGCAGTTACATCAAGATACAGCTACGGGGGATATAAATCACATGTGTGGACAGATTTGATTTTGGGCCACTTTTAAAAACAATATTTTGGTTTTATTGTTCACTGATACACAGAGTTAGATTGTAGGCTGTTTATTGGTGATGTAAGTGTTTCCGTGAGCGCTCAGTACACACCATCCCTCCGTCCGTTTTACACCCAGTATCTAAATGGGAATCGGCATCAGTGGCTGGGACAGCATGATGTTTCACTCACCGCTGATGTCTGTAGCTCCGTGACAGCGGATAGGGATTGTGGGATTTTGTGTGCACATTACGTTACGTGTCACCCCTTACAAAAAAGTACTATGGTACTATAATCAAAGTTATAGCATAGTAGTACCACTACGGTAGAACCATTTTAATTTGGCTACCTATATACCATGGTGTATCACATAGTATTACAATGCATCTTCAGTTAATACAAAGGTAATCACGTAGCTTTTTGTATTGTTCCATGGCAATAACATTAACATTAGTTTTTAAATATGCTATACAATGGTAATATAAATGGTAATATAATATTGTTTTCAATAGTATTTTACATAATATTTAACATAGTATTGTGATGATGCAGCACTAAAATTAGCCGTCATAATTACATTATATGTACCATATGCATGAAATGTATTTGTTTTGCCATAGTGAAGAAAACACTTTAACAGTTTAAGTCACATGCATCAAACCCTTTAACCACTTACCAATATAAGTGTTTCAATGGCAAATACTGATGAAACTTTTTTTTTGTCACGTGTTAAAAAACAGACTTAAAACTGCTCACATTTTAGATTGTGTCTATATTTGAGATTGCAAAAATACAATGCAACATCATAATTACTGATTTCTGCGAGTTGATTAGGTGAAATTCTCAGATTTCATCATCAAATCCAGTAGAACTGAAATGATTGTGGTCCAGTGTTTACAATACAGTTACTTTTTTGTAAGGAAACTATATTTTTTGCTTGGCAATACAATGTGTACTAAATACCATAGTACCAATACAGGTTGGAAATAAATACCATGGGACGTAACAGAATACTATGGTATCAGAACAAAGTATCATAGTATAAAATACAATGCTGTTCAAATACTAGGAGCATACTCCATGTGCATCATAATACCATGAATGTACCATGCATGAATTAGAAAAACAAGGAAAGTACAATCTAGTACAATTATCCTGACATGATAATACCATGGTAACATTTCGAAAGGGATGCCACCCTGTGCTGTGGACTGTGACCTTCTGGGCATTGAGGGTGTCAAAAAAGAAGCTAACTTGGATGTTAGCATAGTGCTAGCTATGTGTAACCAGACTGAGGAGGGGCCCCCTCATCACAGGAAAGGCAGCTCCTCTGGAAAAGTCAGCATCTCTGAGCTAAGCATTGATCTGGCCCAGTGTGGGTGCTCTTGCTTGCCGACCTGTGGACAAATAAAGCATCAAAGCATGGTAACTGAGTAAAAGCTGCCCTGTAGCCTGTGACTGAGTGCTGATGGAGTATCGATGTCCCAGCCTTCAGACTGTCCCATTGGTCAGCATAGGGGCCTGGACCTGTCTGCTAAATGGGCCTTGCTTTGACAGCTTGCTAGCGACCCCCTCCCCACTCTTTTCCCTCTGCAGTCCAGTGGAAGGTCTCACCTTCACCAACACGAGCAGCGCATGGCATTCCAGCGGGATGCTCAGAATGACGCTGTTTCCGGCCCCTGCCCCATAGACACCTTGGCACGGTCCAGCTGTGCGTACCCATCTGGCAGAAGGAGAGGCGTTCTTATGGCTGAAGCTAAGCTCAGGGGCCCCAGAGCCTCATTCACACCGCACTTTCCCAAATTACACATCGATTTAAAGTTCCTTGAGATGTTTACATGTTTCACCATGGTCACTTCAAGATAAATCACCATGCACTTTACCCTGATGGTAATGTGATTATGGTTTATTAATGTTCCTCTGTGGACAGACTGTGCTTGTTAGCCTTTAAAATGCAACACTTAAAGCCCCCTACTGGTGGGAGGTTTAATTGCAGTTGGCAAAATATATGTAGGGGATCCCCACCCCCAGTTTGGCAAAATCTTTCCCCACAAAATTTATTTAGGCTACGCTGGTGCTTTCAGAATGAGTGTGCTGCTACAGAGAGGAGCCATCAGGATTTAAAGGGATGTTGCATGGGGCAGTGCTGCTAGCATGTGCTTATAGGGAGGGACTGGTAAAAAAAAAAGTTAAAATGACATAGCAGGCAGCTCTGTTTCCTGCCAATGGCAGTAATAAAACTCACACACACACACACACACACTGATTAGGTATCTATGTGGGGAATCTTCATTTATTTCTATGACATTCCCAACAACGACAACCTTAACCCCTACCCAGTTCTAACCTTAACCTTAGATAGTTAAACGAAATACAAGACTCTTGTCATTTTTAGTTTTTTGATTGTAGTTATATATTTCTGTAAAATTGAGTCTCCCTTTGGGGGGACAGAAAAAATGGTCCCCATTTCAAAATAATGGGTTTTTATCTTCATTGTGGGGACATTTATCTGCACAATGTAATATATACATGACCAGACACACACACACTCACGCTGAACTGAAAGGTAGCACACCCAGGTCAGGATATGTATGCTCAGGACACTGTGAAGGGCTGTCATCCATCCATCCATCCATCCATCCATCCATCCATCATAACATTAAAACACTAGGACTAACAGGATTATACAACAATGACACTGTACCACACATTATAATACTAATACTACCAGTATGATAAAAGCTGTCTATATGGCCTAATGTGGCACAGAAGCTGAGCACACATTTCACTTTGCCAAGCGGGTGTCCGTCAGGGCTGGGCTCTTTTGCCTTTTTCTTTCACATTCCTTCATTTCTGTATTTTCTCATGGACTTACTTTTCCCAGAGGGAGATCAGGAAGTGGGTCTGTTCTCACAGATCAGCGGACAGCAGTCAGTAGTAGAGAATTCTCCTAAAGCAATAAAAGAATGATGCACATCACCCCGGGGGTGGGGGCATGTACTGCAGCTGATTGACAGGCTTGCAACCCTAATCAGCTGCCCTCAGTAGATATGTAAAGTGTCGGATTTTTCAGTCTCTGAAGATGGCTGCTGGGCGTCATCTCTGTTCTGATCCTATGGGCTGCCAGCTTAGAGACACTGCAGCCCTGGCAGCCCCCAGGGTGTCTCTGTGTCCCCCTGGCTATGTCGTGTCCCCAGATCATCTCCGTATCCCTCAGGATGTGTCATTGTCCCCAGGGCATGTTGATATCCCCAGGGCGTCTCTGTGTACCCCCAGCTGTGTTGTGTCCCTAGGGCATCTCACTGTCTCCAGGGCATGTTGGTGTCCCCAGGGCATCTCTGTGTCCCCCGGCTGTGCCATGTCCCCAGGGTGTCTCTGAGACCCCAGGATATCTCACTGTCCCCAGGGAGTCTCTGTGTCCCCTGGCTGTGTTGTGTCCCCAGGGTGTCTCACTGTCCCCATGGTGTCTGTGTCCCCCAGGGCGTCTCACTATCCCCAGGGCATCACACAGAGAGGCCTTAAAGCACGTTGCTCTACAGATGCTGCTACATGCGAATGAAATGCATATTAATCACATACTCCCCACAAACCATGGGGGGGGAGGGTGGCATTCACATGTAACATTCTCTAGGCTAGACTACACACTGGCGGGGGAGATGATGTTAGGAGTTTTTGACCCCACCCCTCACTCCTGTGTGCCAGCCTCACACGGCACTCTAAGCAGGTTTACCAATCAGTCATTTAAAGACAAAATAAATGGAGGAATGAGAAGCCATTTTGTGAAATATGATGTGGGCGAACCATTGCGTGTGCAGTGTGCTTGCGGGCTGCCCATGCATGTGTGTGTTCACTTTGTGTGTGTGTGTGTGTGTGTGCGTGCGCAGCGATCTCTGTGAGAGCTTCACATGTCTTGAGCATGGGGGATCCAGCATGTGGTCCTGAAAGCCTTTGGGAGAACATCACATGTCCTGGCGGCTCGTCGTTGCCCCCTACTGCTTTGTAACCATGGCTCTTTATCCAATGCCCTTCCCTTGATCTATTACTTAAGTTACTAAAGCAACAGCCACCAGGGTACCAAGGCCAAGACTACGCTGAGTGCGTTTGTGTGTCAGAGCTGCGGCTGAGGTCGCTCCCAGATCCCAGGCTGTGTATGAGTGTGTGGCCACTAACGCTCCCCCCCCGCCATCTCCCGCAGATGTGTACCCCTGCCAACACGCCGGCCACGCCACCTAACTTCCCCGACACGCTCACCATGTTCTCCCGCCTGAAGGCCTCCGACGGCTTCTCCGCCAACAGCCCTCTCGCCTCCACCGCTGCCTCCCCCCCTCCCCAGGTTGGCTGGGCGCTCGGCCCCCCAGGGCTGCCGGGCCAGCAGGGACTGTGGACTCCTGGGCAGGTGAACATGCAAGTGGCACCTACTGGCTCGCCTGCCGAACAGAAGGCCAGTGTGGCCATGGAAGCCGAGAGATGAGAGCCCTGGGGTCCCACAGGTGACGAAGAGGGCTGTGTGGAATTCGACGTGAGGACAACATGTACACAAATCAAATGAAAAATACTAGAACAGAAAATTGACTTGTTACACCACGGCTGCGGAAGACCAACGCGGCCCTAAAGCATCAACACGCCATGTCTCCTTGTGGATGTGTGTGTATATATATGTTTTTCCTGGATCTGGTGTCTCTATCAGTTTGCACTGTGTGATAAGAGGCCACCTCTCGCTGCGAGGGGATGATGGGAAACTGATTGCCTCAGCAGTCACCTGACTTTTCCTTTCCAGCCAATCAGGGATCACTAGTTGTTAACATTTTATCACCCTGGGTTATACATGCTGTTGTTGGCGTAGGATTCATTTCTTTGAGGTCAAAAAGACGATGATATACAAACTACATGTTTTTGTATTATTTCTGGGGTGGATTTTTACTTCTTATTCTCGGGGGAGGGCAACTCTGCAGAAGTGCTTCATGAAGTAGACTACTATTTGTCAGTAAGACATTTGATGTACTTCACTCTGCATGGTGTGTCAGGAATTGTGACATTTTATGAATACCGACCACATGAACCCACAGGGGGCGATGTAGCTACTGGAGGACAGCTGTGTAAGGATCATATTCCTCTGGAAATGTTAGACTTTTTCTGTATTTTGTTGGATTTTCTTATCTTCTGCTACTTGAGGAGCAAGAAAAGGCGGCTTAGCTTTAGGAAGATTTGGTAATTCAGGAATGGTGTCTTTCTTTAACTTCTGGGTATGAAATATGTCATATTTGGCAATCAAAATGGTGGGGAAAATGCCTGTTTAATATTCTAAAATAGAATGAAGGTTAACACAGAGCTGTAATGCGTGATGTGATAACCCGTTTGCTATTTGATGAATAAACACCTTTTATGTCTTCCCTTTTTTGCCGGCTCTCAGCAAGAAGTGCTAGGGTCTTCTGTTCCTAAATATTTCCTCTTAAATGTCTTTCCCCTTTTGTATGACCGTACTGATGCCGTTCCCACAATATTTGTGGACTATTTGGTAATTAACTTATCGTTTGTTGTGTTTTAAATAAATATTGTGTGCCTGATTTTGTTTTGTATGCTTTTCGTTCTGGGGTCACTAAAGAAAACGACCAGGGGAGAGCACCTTCCTGAGCTCACTGGTGTTTCCCAGGCTGTCCTGAGTTCGGAGAGGATGTCCCAGACAGATGATGTAATCCATCTTCACTCTCCTCCAACCAGAGCAGTTAGGAGACCCAGAAGGAAGAGATGTGGGTCGCCAGCTTAACCCACAGCCCCAGAGCACAGGCAGTGGTGATGTTGACCACCACTCAAGGTTTATGGACCCCTGGTTGCCCACAAACAGTCACTACAATGGGGGGGTTGAGGGCCCCGAAATCTATTTTTCAGAGGGGCTATAGAAACCGCAAAGCTGCCCCTGAAGACAGGTCATTGAACAGTACCAGGTCCGGACCATTTACAGGGGCCGGTGTGCAGTGACCTTTGACCTGCACACCTCTGCCTCCCATCCCCATATGTCCTGTGTGTTAATCTGCCCCGGCTGTCAGGCCAAGACACACAATATCTGGATGGATTCTTCAGAACTCAAAAGCGCCCTGTGAGCTATTAATAACCAGCGCTGTATTCTGCTGCGGGTGCCCGGCCTAACACCAGCCTGCCTCCTAGTTAATGTGTGAACAGCAATTACATCGGCAGGCTTGTTAAAGTATGACCAGAGCAGAACATTAACTGGCACCCTCTTCATCGAGTGCCCCATCCCTGGTGAGAGACTTAGTCCTCAATGGTAACTCTTGTGAGGCATTCTGGAGCCAGAACAGGCCTCAGAATCGCACAAACACACACACACACAGTCAAGGTATTCATATCTTTATGGGGATTCTCCATTAATTTCTATAGGCATAACAAAATGGTTAAAAAATGGTCCCAACAACTTTAAAACAGCAGGACAGGTTTTTATCACATTATGGGGACATTTGGTCCCCAGGATGTAACATATACGTAACCCCCACACACACACAGTCCACATATTCGCCTCTTATGGGGACTCCATTCATTTCTATGAGCATAACCCTAATCCCAGCAACGAAAACCTTAACCCCTACCCGGCTGTAACCTTCACCATAAATAACCAAACAACCAATACAAGACTTTTGGCATTTTTAGTTTTTTGATTGCATTCACAGATTTTTATAAAATTGAGGTTATCTTTGTAGGCACTGAAAAAATGTCCCTACAACGTAAAAAGTTACAGGGTTTTATTATATTGTGAGAAAACCTGGTCCCCACAATGTAATAATTACAAAAATGCTGTGTTTTCCCTCATGTTTAACACGTTTAACACATTTGTCCAGAACCGAGACCCTCACTTCAGTCCCAAAGATGCATTAGATCACTGTCCTCTTTTTATCGAAATGAATCACTGTGGAGTTTGGTCTACTGCAGAAGTCGTTATGTCTGCGTGTGATTAGAGCAGCGTGTTTTTCTGTGTGTGTGTGATCGGTGAGTCAGTCTGGCCTCACACTGATACAGCACAGGCCTATGCAAACATAAACAAAGGCTGTACCCACAATGCACCAGGCCAGCTCCACAGCCCAAACAAACAGCAGTGCCGGCGGCTGGTCGGTACCTGTGTTCTGAAGGCTCACCCAACCTTCCTTCCCTACCCTGCCGCCTGACAGGCTGACCTCCCCTTCCTGCTCTGCTCCGGGCGTGGGTGTGTGTTCTCTGTTATTCTCGGACATGACTTGGACACCGTGTTTCTGAGCTTGCCAAAGGCAGTGCCCCCCAGCAGCCAGGCACAGGCGCAGCACGCCAGCGAAGCATTGCCAGAACGTTCCTAAGCTGTTGCCCCCTGAAGAGGACTCTGCTTGGCACGTAAGCCTGAGGGTGGCTGGGAATTCAGTGGTAAGTGGCTGAAGCCTGTTTTGCGTCTGAATCGCCCCTGAAATGTGAACATGGGTGATGACTTGAAGGTGCAGGATTAAACCTCTTGGAAGGATACGGTGAGGGAGCAAGGAGCGGGCTGCAGATCTGCGTTCATCATGGAGCATGGTGACACAGCATGAGGGTGGCTCTGATGCAGTTTCATGCGGCAGTGGAGGGAGACTTCCTGCACTGCTGCTGGGCTTTGTGAGGCCTGCCACATCCCACTATTCATTGCTCAGGTCAGGGCGTCCCCACCTCCTGCAGGTCGGCATTATGTTGCAGCTTTCTGGGTGTTTTGTGTTCTGCATTCCGACCCCCCCCCCCCCCAGCAGGGGGCGCCAGTGAGCAGCACTACAGTGGTAACAATGACCCTTTAACAGGCACCTACACACAGTGTCATCTGCAGTTAATGTTCAGTGTCTAGTTGGTGCTAAATGTCAGTTTATGTGCTGTACCCCAAGCAGGCTGTGTGGTTGTGACATTGGTACTATTGGAAGAAACAAAAGTGTAACCAGGTAGGAAGGGAAAGGTGGGCCCACTCAGAGATGACGGGGCCAGGTGGGGAGGGAAAGGTGGGCCCAGACAGAAGGTGGGGCTATGTGGCAAGGGGATGGCAGAACCAGACAGAGAAGGCAGAGCCAGATGGGCAGGGTAAGGAGGAGCCAGACAGAGAAGTCAGGGCCAGGTGGGGAGCGGAAGGTGGGGACAAATGGAGTGGGATCTGCCAGGGAAAACAAAACAACGGTTAAGTCCAAAGAACCTTGGGTGAGTCGTAGAGAGACCTCCCATCCTCCTTAGACACGCTCACCCTGCACGTGACACAGGCTAAATGCTACAGTACATATAGCTCTGTTTCATACACATTAACACAACTGAGCAAACACACACTGCAGGCAGCAAAGGCACTGTTTACAAACACCCGCATTGGCAAACATTCACCTTGTCCCAGTTTCAGTGTGAGGAAGTGCCAAGAGCTGGAGCCCCCCTCCCTCGGAGAGAAATCACAGCTTTCCAGGGAAAATGGGGCGTGAGTTTTAATCTTGCAGAAAGAGGAGGTGAGTCACATTAACAGTCCATCTTACCCTGCTGCTGCATAAAAGACACTGTCGCACCAACGCCACCCCAGGGAGGGTGAATTCTGTACTGACTGCCTTTCACCTTCATTTACACCCCCCAGGTGTATGTGACTAGCTGAGGCCCAGGGCCCACAATACATAGCCTTGGTAACAGCTATTAAGACTAGCACTAATATCAGACATCCGTCCTCTCCTGTAAGTTCCAGGAGTCTCCAGCAAATTGACAGCAGCTTCCTGGCACCCATGAATGATACACAATGTCTTGGAAATCTGACGTTCCGCTATTCAGTGGTAGTAAAAGAAGACGTTACACTGCAGCAACCTCGCCACACCCACTGAAACAAATTTTACGCTATAATGATATTTCCAGACGATATTTGTTAGGGTAGGCTGTTTTCAAACAAGCAGCCCTGCCCCGGTTATCCCTCATCTGCCTCCCTCAAATCACATAAGACTCATTTTTGGGACATTGCGCATCCTTCACGGATGTCAAGCAGCTGCTGTCAATTTGCGGGAGACTCATCTAACTTCCAGAACAGCTGGGATGCCTGCCAAACAGTGGACATGCAGCAGTGTGGGAACGGCTAACATGACTAATGCTAACATGTCTGTCCCAAAACATAGGGCATGCAGCTGTTGTGACAACTAACACGGCTAATGCTAACACACAGATCCCTAAACATAGGGCATGGAGCTGTGGTAATACCTAACACGCCTTAAATTCATGGGCCGGTTGCACGAAACACCTTAAGTTTTCCCCTTAAGTATGACACTTAAGGGTTAATTTCCCCTTAGTTCAAGGATTTGTTTAAGAGTGTTACACAGAATCCCTTAAAAGGTTTCCTTAGTTAAGGTAAAACCTTAAGGGATTTGCTGCATGGAAAGACATTTTACAGCAGTAAAATTGTACAATTTCCATAGAAACCTATTGTTTGCATGCGCTGGTGCCTGCTCATGATACCTGTTATCGCCTTCAGTGTTAATTTTGTTGACGAAAATATGGCCTGACGAAGGGTTCTTGCATAACAATAACTAAATCAAAACTGTATCTAAAATATTTGCTAATGACAATGATGAAATTTAGGAAATTAAGGAAACCATAACTTGGACGTTATGGGAAATGTTAACTTAAGGTGTTTTGTACAACTGGCAACAGGAACTGAAATCATGTACAACACTACACAATCTGCACACATCAATAGATGGATACAAAAGGATTTCAATGACCTCATCTATCCCTAGGAGCACGCTTAGGTCCAAAATTACGAAGTGGAAAGCGTTTGTTACTACCCAGCCCCTGCCCGGGTCAGGCCGTCCCTCCAACCTGGATGGCAGAGCGA
>JAAGVU020000044.1:3783630-3798082 GCA_011763525.2 Mormyrus iriodes | reverse complement strand
TCTTGGCAGCCTCTCTGACCAGTTTCCTCCTCGCTCTGCCATCCAGGTTGGAGGGACGGCCTGACCCGGGCAGGGGCTGGGTAGTAACAAACGCTTTCCACTTCGTAGTTTTGGACCTAACCGTGCTCCTAGGGATAGATGAGGTTGTTGAAATCTTTTTGTATCTGTCTCCTGATTTGTGCCTGTCCACAGCTTTGTCTCGAAGATCTTTTGAAAGTGCCTTGCCACCCATAGTAACTTGTTTGCTTTCAATTGTATTACTAAGGAGTGAATGTTCCAGCAGTAGCTGCCCATTTATAACTACTCAGAATCACACATCTGATCACAGGTGGGACCGAATAACCGTGGTGTGCGATCCAGCAGGTGACTGAGTACACCCGATTGAGTTTATAAGCGCTGTTCTTGGAGTGGAGGGTGATCCTTTCAGTTTCAGTTATTCTTATTTTTTAGTTTTAATCATTTTTCAGGACTGTTGCTGTATTTTCCTTAACTTGGATATTATTAGTTGAATTTAACAAATAAAGCAAGACAAATTCAGTTGTTTTGTTTTTTTTCAGCCTGTAAGGTGAAAAAATGTAATATTTTCTTTGATTGGGGGTGATTCTTTTCTATAACCACTGTACATCATTTCACCATTTTCACTGCTAAAGGAAGATAGAGCTCCCAGCAGTTTTGTCAGAAAGTAAACCGTATAAGGAAAGACAATGTTAGTGACTTTTGGTTTTATTACATAAATTCATTGAGAATTCAATAATTGCATGTACAGTACTGTACAAACTTTTGGTCCCATCCCCCTGTGCAGCAGTTATGAAGGAAGTGGGGCAAGAGCAGGACCTGAGAGCGTACACAGGGTAGGGAGGTGGGGTCCACTGAGCAGGAGGCAGGGCCCACATAGCAGGGGGAGGAATCCACTGAGCAGGAGGCAGGGTCCACGAAGCAGGGGGTGGGATCCACTGAGCAGGAGGCAGGGCCCACATAGCAGGGGGAGGGATCCACTGAACAGGAGGCAGGACCCACATAGCAGGGGGTGGGATCCACTGAGCAGGAGGCAGGGTCCACGAAGCAGGGGGCAAAACAGCATAACGGGGCTGCTCAATGTTTGGGCTCTTTTCTAGTTGTGATATTTATTTAGTTTTCAGCTTTAAGCATTAAGTGCAGTTGTGAAATGCACTGCTAGGACAGTTTGTATCAGGCTCCTAGAAGCAAGACTGAAGTCCCATACAGCAGGGAAGAAGCCCTTCATCAATGAGAAACAGAGAAGAACCAGGCTGCAGTTTGCAATATGTTATTCACAGACGCACACCCATTAACTGAGAAATGAGTGAAACAAAAAATTGTGCTGTAGGCTCTTAATTTTTTCCACAGCTGTATCTATCTATCTATCTATCTATCTATCTATCTATCTATCTATCTATCTTTCTTTTTCCTTCTACAAGAGGCGTATCAAATTAGTATTATGATATTTAAATTAATATTCGTGTTGTTGTGCGGTATGGTGGCGCAGTGGATTTCACTGTCACCCCGTACTTCGGGGGACCTGGGATTCAGTCTCCGCCATAGCTCTGTGTGTGGAGTTTGCATGTTCTCCACGTGTCATCGTGAGGTTTCTTCTGGGTGCTCTGGTTTCCCCCCACAGTCCAAATACATGCTAAGGATAATTGGAGTTGCTAAATTGCCCATAGGTGTGAGTGCATGCTGGGTGAGTGTGCCCTGCAATGGGCTGCCGTCCCCTCCTGGGTTGTGTCCTGCTTTGTGCCCATGGCCTCTGGGATAGGTTCCGAAGCCCCCATGACCCTGAATAGGGCAAGTGGTGTCAAAAAGATTGTTGTTATATGATTACAGATAGAATAGCCTCAATAATAAATTAATAATGTAATATCGTCACATCATATTTAAGCATAATAATACAAAGTTTGAGAGTCTTTGCTCGCTTTCCGCTGTGAAAATCAGACTGAACACATCTGGGTAGGGATGCACCGATATATTGGCCAAATATCGTTACCAGACAATATTTGCCTGGTTTACTACCATCGGCCATTGGCAAACTAACCCCATGCAGCGGCCGATATTTATATGCAGTGTCGCATCAATGTTGCGCTGGGTAATGAAAAGCCTCACAGCGACGCGCACACTCACATGTTAGCCTGTTAGTTCTTCAGTGTAAGTGAAAACGACACGAAGATTGCAATTTGTAATACATTTAAAGGGAAAGTAAACCGTGGGGGAAGCACCACGAAAACATGGTGAAACATTGGAGGTAAACTTTAAACTGATAATTAAACATATACTAGATTTAGTTTACATTTAACTACCTGGGTGACATCATTCCTCCTCAAAGTAGCTTACAACTTTCCCTCATTTATTAAGCTGCATGCTTCAGAGGGGCACCATCCCACTTAAGGGTCACTGCAGTACAGTCTGTCCCAAACTGGAGTCTTTGTTTCTTGCCATATGCCTCTTACCTGCTCCTTTACTGGCTTATCAGCCGTCTTGTCCTTCAAAAGTGTCTCCAGGGCAACATAAGCCTGCAGGCTCTAGTCATACACGAAGACTCCTGTTGTCTACGAGACAGCAAGAGAGGAAGTCAAAAAGGAGAGCAAAGACAGAAAGAGAGTGGACATGGCACATTTTCACACCTTAGCAAAGGAGGCTGCCTGCTGGGGGCAGTACAGTGCGTCTTTCGCTGGTCACTACTGCAGGACTCTGACAGTCAGCGTAACACAGTGCTGCTGCAGTGTGCGGGAGGCCGATTCCAACATCACGGCTCGTACCCGAGGCGTCACGTGCTAGACTGGACCTTCGGAAGAATGCAACTGAATTCCCATTGACCTGATACTCTTCAGAATTCGGCACAATCTCTGAAGCAGAAAGGGCTCCCGGATGGACGGCGCTGCAGTCTGAAGATGCAGCTACAGGAGGAAGGTGTGCAACGGCAGGACAGGACCGGGGCTGTGACTCAGAGAGTGACTGAGAGCAGCACTGAGAGAGTGACTGGGTGGACGGAATGGTTGAGGACAAGCACCAGTGCTACGTGGAAATGTGTGGAAAAGAGAAGTAGTGGGGGAATAATTGAGCAGAGTGAACTATTGTTTCATTGTCTATTGTCTCATTTACATAAAATACATTTTTGCATGCGTCTCCATATTTCTACATCGGAAAATCCAATTAATAACTGATGTCTAATATCGCCGATACAGGCAGTGAAACTTGCCAGCGCTCTTTAGTGGGATAACATTGCCTCGTTTTTTGTAATTCTGTGTAACCGAAAGATCGATCTGCTGGTCAGATTTAATAATGAATTATAAACACGTTGTCGGAAATATAAATACAATCATAAATTGACTGTCAATCAAGTAAGATCAATTGATCATTACTCGCATCCGCCGGTTTCCTTCGGTCGCGGAACTCTCCTGGCGCTCATTTTCTTTATTTACCGTCATGAGCTCGGCCGTGTTGCGGTTAAGATAGTCGGAGATGACTTCATGTTTTTTCCTTAGTTTGGTTGTTAAGGTGTTTTGGACATGCCACTGTGGTGATGGCTAACACGTCTAATGCTAACATACAGTTTATGCAGAGGTATAACTACAGATTAGCCATTTAAATGTGGCTGCTGTGATAGGGGGCACCAGGCTAACCCTTGGAAACTTCAGGTAGCAGTTCACGTAGCAGGTTATCCTGTGTGGGGGAGGTGGTCAGGGCGTCTGGCGTGACAGGGTTAGTATTTCACACGGCACTGTGCACATCCCCTGCGGACGCGGTGATGAGGGAGTGCTAGCGGTACCTCATAGCTGGCCGCAGAAAGACCTCCCTTCGGCAG
Source organism: Mormyrus iriodes (assembly GCA_011763525.2). Lineage (NCBI taxonomy): Eukaryota > Metazoa > Chordata > Actinopteri > Osteoglossiformes > Mormyridae > Mormyrus > Mormyrus iriodes. The sequence goes on along the minus strand of JAAGVU020000044.1, from coordinate 3,794,265 downwards.
GTCAGCCCCCACCTCACCGGCTACCCACTATTACCGCCTGCGGCGTACTACTCTCTCCTCTCTCTGTCCGGGTCACTGGGTCCTCAGCTCCTCCACGTGGCGCCTGAGCCAGACCCCCATTTCCTGTTGTGTGTCCAGAGCTCTTTGCAAAGTGGGACATACCACTGAAGAAATGGGAACAAAGGGGCCTGTTAGGAATGATGGAATCGCAGGAGAATTTGTACCAAATGCATGGAAGACGGGGCCTGGCCTCCTCTCTGCTAAGCCACTTGTATTCTGTGCTGAAGGTGCTCATTCTAATTAGCATTTAGAGTGCAAACCTTGCATGAGCATAAATATTTGCGTGAGAAACAACCCAGGCTATTCCTAAAAGGCAAGGGCCACCCAGTCTGAAGGAGTATATCTCTTAACTGAGCTGCGTTTGTACGGTGTAGCGGACCATCAGCGAGTGCCAGGGAAAATACCAGGGCTTGTTATGGCAACCTGAGGTTGAAAGTGATGCACCAGGAAGTTGATTTACCCCATTAGTCACCAGATATATTCACTGGGTCGGGTAACATCTTGGCTCTCTAACCAATATAGGATTTACTGGTGTGGAAATGCTAACTTAGCCCTTGTGAGCAGACTGAGGTCGTCTAAGGACTGACCTCACAGCTGCCATGAACCCGCTGACTCCCAGCAGGCTGTGGGGGTGCTGGCGCACCATTGTGCTCTTTCGACCTGTTTTTTTCCGGGTAGGAGGGAGCGTAGGTTCACCGCTGACCATTTTCTCAGACAGGAACCGTAAACACAGGAAGGCCACCCGTCTCCGTGCACTAATATTTTTTAAGGGGAATGGCTGGAAGGAATAGAGCAGCGTTCTCACCCAACTCTCCTTCCCATGGTCATCAGGGAGTGACACAGTGGCTGTCGCTAAAACGGCAGGTTGTTCAAATTTCCCTCACAAGATCCTTGCACACAGCGCAGTGACTGTAACCTATTATGTAATAGACTGCCACCCTGACCTGCCCAGGCCCAGAACAAAAGTACTTCAGTTGGACCCTGATGATGTGCAACCATTGCACCCAGGCCCTCCTCCTGGATTCAGGACAACTTCCCCAGAGACGTCAGACCTGGTGCCACCCCACTACAGGATCCTGTATGATACACACACAGGCTGGGGGTTAGTGTGAGGGACCAAGAGACAACCTTCTGGCTGACACCACTGCCTCAGCCACTGCCCTCCCTCAGGGAACCCAAAGGTGGTCAATCCTGTGCAGTAACCCATGAGCATCTGCTATTTCACAGTTGGTTAAATCTAAATTTATATTCCATGGTTAAGAACAAAGAGTAAAATGCGATTTGAAAAGGTAGAAAGAACTTATATTTGGCGTGGTCTTGGCGAATGTTAAAGACTCCATTTTTCAAATTTGCTCTTTCGGGAGAATTATTAGTTAAGTTGTTTGGCTGACTAAGGTGCCGCCTCTCTGCGAAGTGAGGAGTGTTATGCTGACATCTAGTGGTAGAATGCTGAATTAGACTACACAGACAGGCAGGCGGAACTCGTGTGTTGTACCTGTGCCTTGCACATGCAGTGCCTCTGCTCCCACAGCAGCAACACCTCTGGGCCACGCTTTCACTGTCAGGCAAGCTTTTCGAAAACATTTTAACCAAATCAAAGTGCAACTTTTTTTGTAATAGCACTTTTAATTGATTTGCAAATTGAAATTAAAACATAAAACCTGTACATCTCACATCAAATTTTATTTCAAATACACGAGTACAATCAGGGGCACCTCTAGAGAATTTTGACTTCATGAAAGCGTACAAAATAAATAAAATAAAAGCAATTTACAGATACACCTAAAAATATTAAACATGAATCAAGAATAGCTGCTATTTATAATACTAATACAATGTTATAACGAAATTTAAATAGCCCAAATATTCAAAATACACTTCTGTTTACAACGTAAGGTTCAGCTAAAAGTATCAGTATCCATTCAAAAGCTCAGATTATATTATATGTAAAAAATTAGTTACATTTTATCTCACTTCTCTCATCTGCAAATCAGCATCTACTAACACAAACATACCCATGGTAAATTCTGCCAATGGGGGGGCAGGACTGCCAGATGGCCAGTGCAGGCCTGGCTCACATTCTACCACTAAACCTGTGTGAGTCACTGAAGTGGCTTTGAGCAACGCAGTGAGGTCACCGTGTGGCAGAGGCGTAGACATGCAAATCAAGACTGATTTCAGTGAGTCGATTCTCTCCAGTTCGTTCCACCAAATGATTCATTCTGAACCATTCAGTGCCTCGTTCACTTCTTACACTGAATGGTTCCAATATATGAGGCTTATCAGTATGTTATTGCTGATAATTAAAATATCAATAAGAAAACGTCTAGAATAATGAGATAATTATAGATTGTATGTATTAATAATCAATAATTAGATTATTATAAAATACCATTTCAAATTATACACGATCATAAACATTTGAAGTGTTTGTGTTACCGTTCCTACTTCGTTTATCACAGCAGTAAAATAGTCGAGTTTACTGAAGTGAGTTTTTCGTCCCGAAGTAATGATGTAAAATGTGAAAACAGATTTACCGTGGAACGTTCCCAGTGCCAATGCAATGACGTAATAGCAGGTTAACTTACGTGCCTTCCCTATCCCAAAGTAATGATGTCAAATGCAAAGGCGTCTTTACAGATGTGCACTTCCGATGTAAAAGCGGATTTACTGAAGTGCTTTCCCTGTTCCGAAGTATTGACGTAAAAAGCAAAAGCAGCTTTACCGAGGCGCATTTCCTGCGCCGATGTAATAATGTAAAAGCGGGTTCCCTGAGGCGCTCTCCCTGTACCGATGTAATAATGTAAAAGCGGGTTCCCTGAGGCGCTCTCCCTGTACCGATGTAATAATGTAAAAGCGGGTTCCCTGAAATGCTCTCCCTGTACCAATGTAATATTGTAATTGTGGGTTTACAGAGTCGCTCTCCCTGTCAGGTCAAGTTGGGGAATAAGCACTGGTACAGCACTCACCACGCAACAAAACACCTTGAGATCACAGATGGTGACCCCCCCAGGCTGACATCCGATCCAGTCCCACCCTCTGGAAATGGCCGTTTATCTGCTGCAGCCAGGTGTTACATGGGCCTCCCCTTCGCCTAGTCCAACCACTCGGGTCCTCAGCAATGAGGATCCTCTGAGCTAGATCACTCTTGGAGAATCGCGCCACATGCGTAGTGCTGTAACTGATGCTCCCTCACAATGCAGGTAATGTGCCTTATTTGGTAACCAAGGATTCTGCAAAGAGACACAGTACCAAAGCAGTCCACTATTTATCTCAGGTCACTGGATAGCATTCATGTCTCACAGCCATTCAGCAAAACAGGAAACACCAAGACTCTAAAGACTTGGACCTTCGTCCTCTTGCAAAGATATCGGGAGTACCACACACCCCTTTTCAGAGACCTCATGACCCCCCATGCTCTCCATGCTCTGACTTCATAGGAAGAATCACCAGGGACATGAATGTCGCTGCTGAGGTAAGTGAACTTCTTAACATGGTCGACATTCTCCCTGCAGACAGATACACTGCTGATGGCTGTGCCCAAGAGGCCTGGATCGTGGTTTTTATCCAGGACACTTACAAACCCAGATACTCAGACTCCTCGCTCAGTCTCCTGAGAGCCCCAATGAAAGCCCCAATTAACTCCATAAAGATCACAGCATCATTGGCAAAGTCAAGATCAGTGAATCTTTCTTCACCAACAGATGCACCACAATCACTGGACGCTGCCCAACACCAAGTCCATGTAAGCAACAGAGTAGGAGCAAGAACACACCCCTGACAAACTTGAGAATCAACTGGGAAGAATTTCAGAGGTTCTGCCTCTACTCTGCACAGCAGTCACAGTTCCAGTATACAAGCCGATCATGACCTCTAGCAACTTCAGCGGGATCCTGCGAAGTCTCAGGATGTCTCACAGGGCAGCTCAATCAACTGAGTCGAATGCTTTATGAAAATCGACAAAGGCTGCAAAGAACCTCTGCCGATATTCACGCTCGATGAGAACCCTCAGTGCCAGAATGTGGTTGATGGTAGACTTCTTAGGCATAAAACCAGACTGCGCCGGTCACTGGTAGGGGAGCAAGTGGTCACGGATCCCGTTAAGGATGACCCTAGCAAGGACCTTACCTGGCACTGAGAGCAATGTTATCCAAGTGTAGTTGCTGCGATCAAGGCAATCACCCTACTCTTTCCAGATAGGGACAGTAAGTCCCATTTTTCAGTCAGTTGGGATGACACCTGTCTCCCAGATGGATGCAAAGATTGCTTGCAATGACAGGAGGACAGCCTTACCACCAACATGAAGAAGTTCACCCCTGATACCACAGATCCTTGTAGCCTTCCCTACCCCCAGCTGATTCACTACTCGAGCAATCTCGGTGAGATTGGGTGGTTCACAGCTAATTGGATGATCAGCCTCAAAATTTGTGGACTCAGATATGTCGTACATCCTAGCTGGAGGATCAGCTTTAAGGAGTTAGACTCCTTACCCCCCACTGAGTGTGCAGAGGACAAGCTGTGGACTGATCCACAATATTTCCAGTACAGTGGCAACTGCTCTAAGACTACAAGGGAAGCTCCGCGTCCTCTAAAATGGCCTGAAAAATTTTGTCAAATATGTACTGTTGTATTTACACTGCTATTACAAAGCGCGTGCTGGAATGTGTTCATCTTCAACACTAATTTGTTCAGAATCAGCAAGAATTTCTCACAGGTTGTCTAATGTGATTTTTTTTCTCCTACATGGCGGCATGATCCAATAAAACCCACTGAAGTGCAGCTTCACTGGACTTCAATGGCACTTCTGTTTTCAGTGCATCAAAGCTAGACTTTTATTGGACAAATGCTTCAAAATATCATTTCCAGGGAAACTCAGCGTCTCTGGGAGTGAATGGGGAAGTGGGCGGGCCAGGAAGCCAGGCTGCTGCATGATGATTGGAGGGGCTGTCAAAGTGGCCGGACCTCTTTTTGATTGACAGCGTTTTGAAATTATTTTTTGAAGCACTTCAAGTTCAATCCCATGCGGATTTTCGGCAAGTGAAGTCTTTTTATTTTTTCGATTTTCATTTGTACATATTCTACTGTAAATAAAAACATAAATATAATGTTCTTGTATTTGCTCCTTGTTTAAGGTTAGTTCGTTAGCAGATAAGTAAAGTTCATTAGTTTATTTCAAATTAGGTTGTGGCAGTGTGTGGGGGGGGTACTAGCCAGTCTGCTAGCTAGCTGTGCATAATGGCAAATACTGCTATTACTGTCGACCTGATTTTGGCAAAGCTATTTGATAGTCTTCCTTATGAGATGAGACTCAGAATTAAACAGCCAGGCAGACCAACACCCAGGATTCCCTAAAATGTGCTTCCCCTGTTTGAAAGATCACCAGCAACCACTGGTCCAGTACCTTTTTAAGCATGTTTCCTTAAAGAAGGCTGTAAGACCAGATGGGATGTCACCTTTCCTTTTAAAAACCTGTGCTGAAGAATTAACGCCAGCATGGTCGCCTATCTTTCAGCAGTCCTTAGATACTCACAAGGTTCCTTCTCTCTGGAAAGGTTCTGTAATTATTTCAATCCCCAAAAAAGCCCATTCAACTGAAAGCAACGATTTTAGACCAGTGGCACTTACCTCAGTTGTCATGAAAGACCTAGAGAAATGTGCGGTGTCCATGTCGAAAGCTGCCGTATTTAACAAATTAGACCCACTGCAGTTTGCTTACAGACAGGGATGGAGTACATATGATGCGGGTAGTGCCATCATGCACTTGGTGTTACAGCACATCGAGGATAGCAGAGCTTATACTCCACTGGTTTTACCGATTTTAGCTCTGCTTTTAACACTCACAGCCATATTATATTTTTAATTCAGAAACCTAGACAGTTGGATATCAGCTCTTCAGTTATCGAGTGGTATCACTCATTTTTAGCTAACACAACTCAGTGAGTTAAAGTCTGTCTGAGGTAAAAACTATCCATACTGGTGCTCCACAAAGCTGTATTAGCTCACCTGTCCTTTTCACTCGGTAACACTTTACTTGAGAGGGCGCAAATACTTAGTAATAACTCAGTTACTACCGAAATATAAAATCATGAACAAAGATAGTTGCTACTTGAGATAATATATGCGTCACGATACATTAATGACGAATGAACATGAGATCAGTATTTCACTCGTGTTATTCATTACTTGTTCCTTCCGTAGCTCACAAAGGTTTACAGAATTAATAGATACAGTAACAAATACAGTAACTGTTTGAGATAAAAAATGAGTCACGATTCATTAATGATGAATTAACATCAGATCAGTATGTAACTAAGACTTAGTTTGTGGTTAATTAATACATAAGTAATAGCAAAATACTGTATTATTTGTGCCCTGTCAAGTAAAATGTGACCTTTTACTCTGTACACCAATGAACGCCCATTCTGGCACTCACAGAATTATATTGTTAAATACTCAGATGATTCTACTATGTCAAGTCTATTATACTGGCATGAAGACAGAAACACCTGTCATTCAGAAGTAAGGTAATTTATTGATTGATGTTACACAAATCACCGTGTCCTAAATGTTTATACATATTTGACCCTAAGGAAGTGGGTGATCATAGTCCAGTGGTCATACACAACCAGCTAATCACATAACTTCAGTCCTATAAGTATCTTGGTGTCCAAAACGATGGCACTTTGACCTGGAAAGTTCATGTTGACTGGGCATGTTCTGGTCTCCTTTAGAGAATGCATTTCTTATGCTGTTTACGTCTGTATGGAGTTGAACAAAAAATGATGTTTCTGTTTTATCAGGCTGTCTTAGATAGTGTAGTTAGTTACAGAATGACTGCATGGTTTGGAAAGCTTCCTGCTACATTAATATCAAAATGAATGCACCTGGTACAGACCACTAGGATGCTCACTGGTCAGAAGGATCAATATAATCTTCAGTCTATTTTAGAACAATGTGAATTCAAACAGGTAGAGAGAATCCTCAGTGGTCCCTCCCAAATTCTGTACTGCCAGTATGAGCGGTTACCATCAGGCAGAAGGTATAGAGTCCATCGGTGCAAACTGAACCATTTTAAGAATACTTTCTTTCCTATATCTGTCCTGTATTTGGAACAGTAACCTAAAATAGCATAAGTGGTAATGGGTATTCTTATTTATTTATTTATTTTTTGTATGAAGTAGTGGTGTGTCTGTGTTTTGGCGGGTCCGGCTTTGTAGAGTTCAAGTCAAATTTCCCTATCCAATGACAATGGACAATTAAGTATGATGTATGTATGTAGTGAAGTATGATTCATGATGATGAATGATGTATGTATCCATCCATCCATCTATCTATCTATCCCTTTACCGATGTAATATTGTAAAAGTGGGTTCATCGAGGCGCGGTCCCTGTAGCGATATAGAATGTAAAAGCGGGTTCACCGAGGCGCGCTCCCTGTACCGATATAATAATGTTACAGCGGGTTTACCGAGGCGCACTCCCGGTTCCGATGTAATAATGTAAATGCGGGTTCACCGAGGCGCGCTCCCTGTAGCGATGTAATACTGTAAAAGCGGGTTCACCGAGGCGCGCTCCCTGTACCGATGTAATACTGTAAAAGTGGGTTCACCGAGGCGCGCTCTCGGTTCCGATGTAATAATGTTAAAGCGGGTTTACCGAAGCGCGCTCCCTGTACCGATGTAATAATGTTAAGGAGGGTTTACGGAGGTACGCTCCCTGTACCGATGTAATAATGTAAAAGCAGGTTTCCTGAAACGCATTGCGTGTAGACTGACGATGTTAAAGCGGGTTTACCGAAGCGCATTCCCTGTACCGATGCACTGATGTAAAAGCTGATTTACCGAGACGCTCCTCTTTTGTTTCCTACGTCAAACCCCCGGCAGCATATCAACCGGGCTGCACTACGAGCCTTGGCCTCAGTCTGCTTCTTCATCGCGCGTTACTATCTTACACACAGTGTCGTACATACCGTACAGGGAAGAAAAGAAATCGTTGGACATAGAGACCGACAAGATCAGGTAACACTTTTGCTTAGATTTTAAAAATAACCTCTTTGGGTTTGCTGTGTATGAACCGCCTATCGAGCTGAATGTTTTACTTAATGGGCTGCATATTAATAGTGGCCGCGCTGGTCGAGAAACGAGGCCAGTTCGTAATATTACATTTATTTGTTCACCGGTAATGTTTCATCTGTGCGATTTAACAGCCATGTAGGTCGCCGCGGCTTATATAAGCAGACACCCGGTTGTTTACAGTGACATACTGGAGCACCCAGCTTTTTATTTGAAAAGCAGGCGCACATTTCGGTAAATGTTGGGGTATATACGACATTTTTTATGTGTTACGGGCGCAATCCAGCGTCTGTCTGGGGACGAACTGCTTGCACAGCAGGACACGCCAAGCCCGAGATTTAGAGTCCCTATGCGGGCTGCGTGAGACAGCGGGCGTGCTCGGGAGCGATCGGCTCCGATGATGTGGCTGCTTGCTGGTGTATTTATAAACATGCACCTTATTTTTGAAGTAACGAAGAAATATGGCACCCGGGAACGAGAAAAAGCTGGATTTACCGGACAGCTGATCCCCTTCTCACAGTCATTTTGGGATGATGTATTATGCAGGAGGCTCTGGGACGAGCTGCCCAGCGCTCTGTAAAACGGCATGAAGGGGTGACCATCAGGAAAGTGGAACAAACCGCACATGCAGCCTGATTTAGGAAGCAGTTGACCTTTCACACCCACCAGAACATCACTCGGTGCCAAAACATTTTAATTGATCTGGCCGCCAATCGAGGTTTTAAGGCAGGTATATGTTTCACAGGTATGTAATTTAATGTACGCAACGTCTGTCTGCTGGATGTTTGAAATTTTAATATAGGCATATATTTCACACATATAATGTCAATATAAGAAATCTTGACATGTATGGCAGATGTTTATGCTTTTAATATAGGTATACATTTTACATATAGACCTATTTAATGCAAATATAGATAGTGTTTGTCTGATGAGAGCTTGGGATTGTAATGTTGAGCAAGTTTGTTCTTTTCTGGGTAACACTTTAAAACATACTAATTATGCAAACTGGCATATATAAGTTAACTATGTGTGTGTATCCGTGTGAGCTGTGATGGACTGTTCAGGCTGCACCCCTGTTCGGTATGAGATAGGCTCCAGACCCCCACGACGCTGTACCAGTTAAGCGACTGGATGATGGATGGACTGGATTACGCTGCACTATATTATTTTTTACTATTTAAATCTTTCTCTGTCTGAGTTTTAAGAATAATATTTTTACTCCACTTTTCACTGTTACTTTGCAGTTGTTTTTATTTTGAAAGCTACTGCCAGCTATTTCTCGAACATTCATTCCTCTTCTCACACGCTGTGAACATATGTCCGTACTGACCGCTGAGATCGTTCGTAACGCTTCGTGGAAAAGAACCGGGGGATGGGAAGCGGTGTAGTTTCTGCTGCTGGCTTTGAGATTTCCAGGTGCTGAGCTTAGACGGTAGTCAGGTGGCTCTCAAGACACGAAGAACCTTCCAGGAGCCCATTATAGTTCCAGGCCTCCCTGTCAGCGGTTCTCACGACTGGCATGTGAAGCCCTGACCTACTTCCTGGCAGCTCCCTTGACCTCCGCCATGCCTTCATTAACCCCATCCTCTTTGCTAAGCCACAAGCCGGGGGGAGGGCAGGGTTATTTTTGGCCACCACCAAACAGGATTGGTTAGTCAGCTGGAAGGAAATGTGGCACATTCTCTGTTCCTATAACAGCCGTATGTTATCCTTTCTGCAAATGTATGGATGTTGTTTTTTATTTTTTTTTGTTTTGAAGCATATTTCTTGCCTGTTCTTTAAACAAACGTAGTTTTAATTAATCGGTTTAGGGGATAATACAAGGCTGGGATTATCATCAGCTGCTCAGGAGTATCAACGAGCAGCAGCTTCCAACTCCTCTCCCCGTTTCTAGAAATTACCTGAGGTGGTGTGTACATGAGCCTGGGGCTGGTTACCTGAGATAGTGTTTACATGAGCCTTGGGCTGGTGGGTGTGGCCACTGACTCCTCCCATTTGATGACATCATCAGGCAATGACTTCATCCCTATGGCTACAGGCAAGCTGGTAGCAAACATTTCAGGATATGAAGACGGCCCACAGGTCCAACTCCCAAATGGAAACCTCTGTTCTCTTGTGGAAGGGGGGGGGATGTACTGATGCTCATTAGAGTAGAAGCCAACTGTGGGCAAAGAGTGAAACTAGAAGCCTTTTGAATAGGTTTGCATTTGAGAGTCTGCTTTCAATAGCTGCCATTCCTGGAGGCCATTTCTGCCTTTTTGGTGAGAGTGTTCAACGCCTGCTCTGAATATGAAGGAAATGTTAATGGCTTCTTTTATCCTTTAGTCGTTTTAAACTATTGCTGCACAAATCAAGCCTGGCCTCTAAAGCCAATGAAATACACACACAAACAGGCACACATAGACAGACAGACAGACAGACAGACACACACACACAGTCATTTCATTGTTTGTCTAAATAGAAGCCACAGGAGTGTGGAGTGCGGATCATGGAGACCAGC
>JAAGVU020000044.1:3765700-3781674 GCA_011763525.2 Mormyrus iriodes | reverse complement strand
CACTCCTTAGTCCTCAGGCACTCGTCCCTTACTTCATTTGCTAACCTGCAGACACTCATCTCACTGCACTGTGCTAACCCGCAGAACTCATCCCTCACTGCACTATGCTAATCTACAGACACTCATCGCTCACTGCGCTCTGCTAAATGCACTCATGGCTCAATGCTAGCTAAACTAAAGATACTATACATGAGTGTTTTACATTAAGTGCATCTATAGACTGCAGACAATAAGGGTCAAATTTCAAAGCAAACATACAGGAAGTGATGTCAGACTGACGAAAAGTATATTAAACTTATGTGAAGGTAAATTATATGTATTGATATGCACCCATGGGCTCTCCCCTGGCAGGTGTGACTTCGGCTGCTGTTTGCTCCCTTGCTTGATCAACGACCTCAAAGATGTGACGCATACCTGTCCCTACTGCAAGGGCTACATCTACACGTACAAGCGCATGTGCTAACGAGGGCACGTTAGCCTGTCGCCCAGCAGCCGCCCCCCTCGCTCTGCCCGCTGCCATAGGCTCTAACGGATGCACGTTTCCCCCCATCGAACCATGTCGATACTCACACACTCCTGTACTGGGACTGCTGCGTCTGGTAGTCTGCTAGAATGAGTGTAGCCCCTTTAAGGTGGCGTGAGAAAAAGGCGGAGCTGAAATCAGATTGCACAGCTGGTCTTGCGTTGATATTCTCGGATTGCACAGCTGGTCTTACGTTGATATTCTCCGATTGCACAGCTGGTGTTATGTCAAGATTCTCAAATTGTGCAGTTGGTGTTACATTGATATTCTCCGATTGCACAGCTGGTGTCATGTGGATATTCTCAGATTGCACAGTTGGTCTTGCGTTGAAATTCTCCGATTGCACAGCTAGTCTTATGTTGATTTTCTCCGATTGCACAACTGGTGTTACGTTGATATTCTCAGATTGCACAGCTGGTCTTACGTTGATATTCTCAGATGGCACAGCTGGCCTTATGTCGATATTCTCAGATGGCACAGCTGGCCTTATGTCGATATTCTCAGATTGCACAGCTGGTATTTTTTTCGTCGATATTCTGTATGAAAGCTGTAGAAGTGAACTGAGGTGAGGACCATGAAAATGTTACTAGATAGGTAGCCCCTGGAGAGCATAGCATCACAGACCAAACCAAAGTCCGAGGCAGCGCCAGTGTAACTTTTATGGATGTTTATTTAAAACATGACTTTATTTTAACAGATGGGAGTCTAAGCAAGCAGGGCCTGGGTTCTAGCTGAGGGACCCATTTTCCCCCATTCACCACACCCTACGTGCCCTACAGGTGCCACTGAGACCTGCTCACTTAGGGTCAGGGTTCACTGACATACTGCTGTCATTGTTAACAGGGCAGAAATTCAGATTACCCAGAAAATCCCTTTCCCACAGTATGCAAAAGAATGTTACACTTCTACGAGCCCCCAAACCTGCATCCTCCGCTGATATCTGTGGTGATGTTCGTTATGTGACTTAATTCAAGAGCATATTTGGGAAGCTGGTAAATAAAACATTCAAACATTTAACTTGTTTGCCTGAAGTGATTGTGAGCTGGCTCTTTTTATTAATTTTTTTTATAAGTGTTTCTTAATAGTAACGAGGTCCAGCTCAAACACACACATTTCTCAGACACCGGTAACACATGCTGCATGCTGAACCTGTCTCATACATGCTTCTTCTAGCCGTCACTGTCCTCATGAGGTCTGACAGACGGCCATGATGCTCAGTGAAACATCGGCGAGTTCTGTGTCAGATTGTAGTTTATGAAAGGGAATCGAGACGCTGTTGCGGTATATCTGATCCTGGTTCAGTTAAGACTACAGGATTCAAACTGTTAGATCACCTACACTCTGCAAAACTCTGACACTTGCCAGTGTTTCAGAAGAGCTTCTTCTCAAGGTTTTCACATTTGATGATAAATCACCTTCGCATCCATGGTACTAACGGATTTCACCACATAACTGATGTGACCACATGGATCTGTGCTGGTAGAACAACTCGCTATGGAAAGGTGGAATGCCCCCGGCTACTGTAGCTGGCAACTCCCCCTGTTAACGCATGGAGGGGCGCTCTGATGTAAAGATTCTAGAACGGTCTGTGTGTGACTTCTAGCGGGCAGTATACAGATTAACGGTGAGTCAATACGAAGCAATAGCGAGTTTACCTCCGGAGTGGCTGACGCTCTGGTCAATCAGTGTCAATGTGTAAATTGCGCAAAATGACGCGTCTTTTAACAAAGAACAAAAGGAATAAGTAGCGTTTTCTCAGTGTCTCTTTAATAAAGTCAGTGGTTAGAGTACGTAAGGAATCGCTTCCTCCCCTGTAAGCGAAGGTGCGGTTTTCCCCAGAGCAGTCCTTTGTAAAAGTCCATTGCTCTAGTAAACAATATAAAAACTGAAAAACCCGCCTGCTTAGCCCCATCGTCGAAAAATGGAGTACACAAACATTGCTTTGGTTACCATGAAACACTAAATTCAACAATTTTTTACTCCATTTTAAAGTGCAGATGTTCATAACCCACAAACGCCACTACATCCGCGGTCTGAATTTGAGTTCTGATACACAAACACAGGGGGGCGGCTCTCTGGCGTCTGCTTCCATACCATTACCCGGTCACCTACACGCCCGATCCCGACTGACGGTTCCGACCCAGGGCTACAGCTCAGTCCCTCCAGCGGTGGCCGCACTGCTGGTTGCAGCACTTGTAGAAGGTGGTCATGGGCTCGTCCGCGGATCGGGTCTGGATTTGCATGAAGTACGCTCGGGGATGCTCGCATTTCGGGCAGGTTTCTGCAGAACACACACACACACACACGCGTAAGGAGAGTTCTATAGTCTGCGGGTAAGGACAGGCATCTCTGCCGACCCTGGGTGAGACTCACCGGCCGTGGAGTCCACGTTCTCCCAGGCGGCCGCTCCACCCAGGACATCGTCCACCTCTTTCAGCTTCGGATACTTTCTGTTATTCACCTAATAGACGGACGACATAATGCCTAATGTTAGTTATATTAAAATAACTAAACATGCAGAAGAGCTCTACCAAGTAGGCGCAGTTTTTTTTTTATACATTTTTGTGAATTACACTCACCTTCCTGGTAATGTTATGCACATAAGGACAAGTGCTGCAGGCGAATCGGTAGCACTTTTGGCCCTCTTCCACAATCAGCACATTTCCACAAGTGGGACAAAACAGGAGCATGTTGTTTTGAAAAGAGTCGCACTGAAGAGACACTTGAAACAGGAGTTCATAGATCCGACCGCTTACTCCGACGCACAGCTCTCCGCAGCTTCTAGGTGTTACTAGTTTTTGATGTTCGGTAGGAAACAAGAAAATTTTCCTGAGCAACTGTAGAAACTCCATAGCTTTTTTAAAAACGTCGCTATCGACCATAGCAACGAGCAGATATATGTATGATTTAAAATATAAGTTTCTTACTTAAAAAATATGAAAATAATTATATCAAATTGTCAGTAGTCAGCACTTGTTCCAATATGTTGTTTCCCTGGGGGCTGGTTTAACTGAAGCGCATCGCGGTTATTTACTTTCCGGTTTCAGTAAAGAGTCCTCGCGGAGACCGACTTGGATGAAAGGGACGAGTCCCAGTTAGGCAGGTTGATTGGTGGCATAAAACGTAACTTTTTTTTTTTATTGACAAGAGAAACAGCCACAGGCGGCTGAGGTAAGAACCAACTGCTGAAAATATTCCCGCAATGAAATAACACGTGACGCAGAAACTAACTCTTATTGTAATTATTTCTGGGTGTATATTTTAGTTTAGAAATAAGCTAGTATAAATTCCATTCTTATGACAGGAAAGACAGGGTGATGCAAAACAAATGCCAAGAATCTTAATTACATGTACATACTTTTCGCAATAATTGGTATTTGTTGTGCAGTAGTGTGAATTTATGTTGGAATACGGTTATCTATTGACCGTTTAAAATTTTGGCGTCGGAGAAATTCATTTACTAGGTACTGGTGTTTATCGTCCTTGCGAGGTTGAAATACTGTTACTTACTGCGTGCTGTTAGTTGCTACGTGAGGACGTGATGTCGGAGGTGGTTCTGTGAAGGTCTGTCTGACCTAGATGGCAGAGCCTGAGTGTACAGACATTTCCGCCGAAGAGCCGTCTGTGAAACAAGAAGAGGAGGCAGCAGTGGAGGATGAACAGCTTGGGGAGGAAGACGTTGAGGAAGAGGATGAGGAGGCACTGCCCCACTCGGAATTCTTGGACATCTTTGAAGAAGGATTGGCCCTCTTAGTGCAAGACCCCCTTCTCTGTGACCTGCCCATTCAGGTTTCTGTACTGTGCCTGTGTCTGTGTGTGTCTGTGTGTACTAGCCATGCTTCTTGATGAAGAGAGAGATCAGATTAGATTGTTATCGAAGATTAAATAGACAGATAGACCCTGCTCTCCAATGACTTCCTGGTTCCTTTGTTCTGTGTGCAAACTCGTCACAGCAGGTCTGCATTGCCTAGAAACATGAATCCTGACAATGAACAATCTTCCAGGTGACCTTAGAGGAGGTGAACTCCCAGGTGGCTCTGGAGTACGGCCAGGCCATGACTGTCCGCGTGTGCAAGGCTGACGGAGAAGTCATGCGTGAGTCTTTGGCTTCAACTGCCCTTTGCACCTTGGCGACATTCCTGTGGCAGCAGAGCAGTTAAAATAGCCACCGGTCTTGTTAGAAGCCGTCTAGGGCAGAGATCAATGGAATGGCTGTGAAAATGTTTTGCAGCTGTGGTAGTGGTACAGAACGCCACGGTGCTGGAGCTGAAGAAGGCCATTCGCAGATTTGTGGAGCTGAAGCAGCAGCGGGAGGGTGGAGTGCAGCACATCAGCTGGTAACGGTGCCTTATCATCACGAGGTGGAATGAAAGCATGCTTAGGAATGGAGTTCTTAAGCAAACTTCATTCCAACATGAGTCTCCCCTGCCTGTGCCTTGTAGGAGGTACGTGTGGCGGACGTACCACCTGGTGTTCAAGGGCGAGAAGCTGGAGGACGACAAGGCGAAGCTGAAAGAGTAAGTAGGTCACATGGTGGCAGATCCAAGGTGGCAGCTGGAGGAGGGACCCAGCTTTGATCTGTTTGTCTTTAGCTATGGGATACGGAACCGAGACGAGGTGACCTTCATGAAGAAGCTGAGGAGGAAGTGAACGCCACCGAGGTGGGTGATGCCGCAGAATCTTACCCTGGGTTCCTGAGTGACTTGGAGGCTGACGAGCCCCCATGTCCGTTGTCGCGGTGCCAGCGGCACTGAATGTGAGAGGGGCGAATTTGCGTATGCAAAGATAGTAAAAGCTGACCTCCTGTTAACTTGTGAGATCCTTTGTTCTCTGGCTTGTGCATTTGCAAATGAGCGGAGACTCTAAAATGTATTTTGGGAGCGACAGAGCTGATGCAGCAGTTAGAGTTCGGCACTTCCTTTCGCAGAAGCTGTGAACGGTGTAAACGGTGCGCCTTGCAGGTGTTTTTACTCAGGATTTTCATGGTTCCTCATCAGGTATCGAGCCGTGCATCTCTGGGACCTGGATTATGCTTGTTTCCCACCGTCTGACTCAGCGCTGCTGCGTTTCAAGTACAGAAAACGGAGGAGCTGCTGGGCTATTGATGTTCTGCTCCAGACCACCTGGCAGGATCTAGGAACGTGTTGAAAGACACTGGGAGCCTTGTGCTGCTGTAACATTGTGTATCATTTTTGTATTTAATTTTTTATGCTATGAGACTGTGACAGACTTTGTTTGGTAAAAACATCCAATGTCAAAAATAAACATTTAATAAAAGTTTTAAGAAGTTAAGTAAAGAGAAGTCCATCATCATCATCACCGTGTTCTGAACCGTTAGTCGAACGGCTCCGACTGTGTCAGCTTGAGGTGAGGTCACACCTGCTGTTTAAATCGAGCCCCTGGTCCCCCCCGTGGGTGAAGTACCCCCCCCATCCTGCCGTGGAGCCTCTCTGGAGCTGGTGACCGCGATCCCCACGGGCAGGTAATCCGCTTCTTGTCTGAGGTTATCTGAGATAGGATATTGTGCTCTTGAAAGTGTTCTGACCTTTAAAAGCACAGTTCAGGAAATCTTTCATTCTGAAAAAGCATTTGACATGGAGAGTCTGTTTGTGGGCCCTAATGTAATTTATTACAGTGTGATTTCATTTCGTTCTTAAAACTGATGGCAATATATAAACAAAACCAGTTAATATTTAATTGATATATGAATACAGTAACCCCTTCACATTCATTTGTGGGGATCTTCCACCTCTAACCCTCGCAAATGTGAAATATGTTTATTTACTATAAGAATTCTTAATTGAAATTTTCATTCCTTACATGTGAGCTTTTGGCTTGACGTCAAGGAAGTCGGGTTTGTTAATTGCATATAACTGAGCGAGTACAGCAATAGGGAATGCTAATGTACATACCTCCCTAACGACCTGAATGGGCGAGTGGAGAGGCCACATCAAAGGGGTGCCAGAACGGGAAGCTCGGACTCTGTGTTGGGTAGTCAGATACAGTGCTCCCATTATTGCACAGCACCAGACATGAAGATGATGAGCACCCTTAACCACCATGCCCTCTGCTGGTGCAGTACCTCCATCGCAAACGGAGTGTAACATGGCTGCCTATTTCAGTGTTGTCAGAAAATTCATTATAATCTCAGGCACTTGATCTCTAATGCCGGGCATTAATGGTAAAGTGGATGCTCAGCTGAGTCTTACAGGGCGTGTCTGCAAAGGCAATTAGCGAATCATGGGGGGGGTGTCATCTGCCCTGCATGTGATCTTCTGGGTCTCCCCCCCAGGATGCCGAAGCTGGTGGAGGATGTTGAGGGGGAACTGAGCCGCCTGGTGGTGCGACAGCAGCAGCTGAGGGACCGCCGGGACCTGCTGGTCATGCTGCAGGAATTCAGGAGCAACGGCCCCCTGAAGAGGAAGGGCTCCGGTATGGGGGGGTGTCAAGCTAGTTTAAGAGAGAAGATGGTGTTTTAACACAGTTAAATGCAGCTGAGGTCTTTATCCATAAAAAAATCACACCATGTTTTACCCCTTTATATGGTGGGATGTTTCGCTGGAGTAGCGCTTAAATCATTTTCTGAAGGATACTAGATCACAGCTCTTTTCAGGCCTGGAACCAATGATAGTCATCTCAGGAGTCCCTTGCTGCCACACTCCCTGCTGACTGCTGTGTGTCGGCCGCTTGCAGATGTAGATAAGGTGGACAGCGAGCTGGAGAAGATCCAGGAGGAGCTGAAGGAGCTGGAGGAGAAAGAGGAGCAGCTGCGGCGGTGGGCCAGCAATGCCGGTTACTCCAGGGAGGAAGGTGATGGTGCAGTGAGAAGCGTGGCCCTGTAGGGGGCGTGTGCTTATAGCTAGCCATAGAGAACCTCTGCCTCATTACAGATTAACAGCTACATGCGCTTCTCAGAAGCGGGTAAAGGCCGTGCCTCTCCGCTGAGATGTATCATGCTTGGCTCGGTCCACTCCTCCTGTCTCTGCAGATATCCAAAATGTCATCAACATGGGGGGGGTGCCCGTCCTCCCTGCCCATGTCAATGTTGTCGTCGCCCCTCCGCCGCCCATTCCAGGTGGGTGATGCTTCTGGAAGGTTTCAGTAGTCGCGGTGTTTACACCACACCCATGCCTACCCGATTGCATACTTTACTCGCTGCAGAACGTGACCGCTCTCCCAGCTCCAGTGATCACAGCACATTCAAAACTTTGTGGAACCTTCCTTAGCTGGTCCAACAGAACCATAAACTTGTGTGCTGGCCAGAAAACAAATACCCAGACCTTCTCTCAGTGGGCTGGCAGATGCAGCAACCAGCTGCAGGACAGTGCAGAGATTACACGCTGATCCACACAGGCCACTCCCTGCAGTGCTCCACACCTCTCCTGTACGTCCAGCGCTCCAATTAGCTTGCTCCCGCCAGTTAACCTGTTAGTGCATTTAGCCTGTTAGCGCCAGTTAGCCTGTTAGCGCCAGTTGTCCTGTTAACAGTTAGCCAAATAGCTCCAGTTAGCGTGAAATCAACCTCCCCGCAGGCCTCAAGGAAGCCATCTAAAGGCCACCTCGCACCTTCAGCTCCACAGATCATTATGGATGTGGAAGACCTGCCCCCTGAGCCATCCAACACCATCTGCCCATCATGCCGTCAGTACATCACCACAGAGACCATCACCAGTGTAGGCAGCACAGCCTGGCTGGTCTGCTTCATGGCCATCTTGTTTGGGTAAGCAGTGGAGGGCAGCATTCCTACATAATCCATGCTAATCTGCGCTAATATACGTCACAGAAGGTGCTGAGATGCATGTTACATGTGGTCTGTGAATTTGATCTGTTCTTTGGCAGGTGTGTGGCAGGCTGCTGTCTGCTCCCATTCTGCATAAACAACTTCAAAGACACTGTACACAAGTGTCCCAAGTGCCGGTCTCAGATTTACGTCTGCAAGAAGCTGTGAGCCCTCCACCCCCACCTCAATTCTGCACCCCCACAAGTGGCGGATAAGCAGAAGTGCAGTTTGAATGATAGAGGATCTTTGGACCTTCACTGGGTTGTGTCTGGATGGTGGACGATGAGACTTCCAGCGGTATTACGGACTAAACGGCTCACAGATGAGTTCAGGATCGGGATGCAACACAACCAGGAAGTCTGAGCCACTGTGACTTTTCCCATCCAGCAGTCTGTCACTGTCATCTGTGTATGAATTTGTTTATCTAATATAAACAATGGCATATTTATCTTTGTAGACATGTAGCGCTCTGCAGAAAAATGAATATATGAAAATGAAATTTGGTCATATGCAAAGTCAAGGCCACTTGTGGACACCATGGTGTTTATAGACAATTACCTCAGTCAAGGGCGTGAAGATGAGAAATAATCCTTTTTATGAAAAATGTTGAGGTATTGAAGTCTAGCAAACACAACAATACATATACAAATACAGAACAGATAGATGATGTACATTGTTAAAAGCGCATTAATGTGCGCCAGGGATTGAGTGAGAGGGTAAATGCTTGCTGGCTGACATAACGGAGGAGGCGGGGGCTTTGATATTCACCACGGGGCTGCAAGTCAATCAGACACTAGATCTGAGAATGTTAACAAAATTTATTAGAAGAGGCCGAGATACAAACCCTCCAGAAGCCAAAGTCAAAGTACGGCTTGTGGCTTTAAGATAGACATATAAAAATATGCAGGACATTTTTTTTCATAAAATTATTTACACGATGTGCAAAATGTTGGCATCCTAACGATTATTCAGAAACGGCGAAGAATCCTGGTGAGGTTTGAATACATGAGAGGCACACTTAGGAAAGTCCCTGACTGACTGGGTTTGGTAGGAAGTGGATATGGCCGGGGGGGGGGGGGCTCTGACTTCAGAGGGTTGTCCTGCCTCAACCCTGGTCACAGCTTATAAGTGCGAGGGGCACGCGTGCCCCCAGCCGTTGTTTATCGGGGATGCAGACAGCATTTATGGGGCGGTCAGCTTCCAGAAAGATCTCCCAACTCGGCCTTCTCTGTGTGTAGAGCGGTCCAATGGTGTGCAGTAAGGTGCCATGTGTCACGTCCTCCTTACAGGAAGAGGGGTGCGTAGGGGACTCTCTAGGTTAGGAATCCGTATCTGTATCCAGAAGGTAGTGGGTTCATAGCCTGTAATTGGCAGAATAATCATATGACCGCTGGGCCTTTGAGCAAGGCTCTTAACCTCAAGCATAGAAGAACCATCTATGATCACTGCGTCCATAGCAGGGTTAGATGAGTCTTACACACTGCTTCGCTCTTCATTTAAATGTAAAATGAGTAGGAGCCTCTACTGGTTGGGCGTTTGAGTTTCAGGTTCATTGCTGAATTTGGCCACTAGATGGCAATGCAGTACTACTTATATAAAGCTACTTAAACTGGCAAATTCAGTTTTTAAAAAGCACTTCAAGCAGAAAAGTGCCCAGTGAAGCTGAGAGCTGCATCTGGCAGTCAGGCTAAGGTGACCTGTGGGTTTAAAAAGAATGTCCTACCTTTGGCCATGGTGCAGCTGGACTAGTACATGATCATTTTGCCTGTATATATGGTTGAGTTTCTATATCAGGACCTGTTCTGGGCAGCTGCCTTTCTGGGTGCCACCTGGGGGACCTTAACCAACATCCTACTGAATACAATTTTTTTAAACCACTCAGCCATTTTTCTTTACTTCTCCTGACTAGCCACCCCCCTCACAGACTTTAGTCTGAAGAAGGCACCTGTGAGACTTCAAGGCTACACAAACATGCAAATCAGCTGCTGGCATCTCTTAGCCCAGCGTGACGGATTCCTCGCTAAGCCTTAGCTTAGCATCCAGCTGCCGTTACCCATCCAGGCAAACGGGCCGCACCCCTGGCTCCGGGTACCTTATCGTGGGCACAGAGCAGCCAAACCATGCATGTGTGCAGCTGGATGGATCATCCTTATCTGGCTGTATCTGCATGAGCAAACACATCAGCTTCATTAAAAGGGACAGTTGTAACACCTGACAAACCACATCCTCATTCTTCCTGACCCAGAAGATCCCCTGCATTGAGGTATTACCGACAAGCAGTCTAAGAGAGTCATAACCCCATCTAGACCAGCGGTCATGCTGCGTTCAGGCCCTTAAGTGATGGAGGAGAGACTCCTGTCGTTTGGGTTGGTCTGAGCTCCAAAACGATTTGGGATTTATCCAGGAAGCGCAGGACCAAGGAACAGCCTGACCTAAATCAAGCCTATTTGGAAAGAATGGCTCTGTTACATGGCGTTTTTATGAAGCCTGTGTCCCCACCCCCAGCCTCTACACCCCCACCCCCAATCTGCCTCTTCTGATGCTTCCCAGACAGATTAGGCAAAGTGCCTTATTACGAGCAGCCCGTTTCCGTCCCTCAACTGCAGGCAGGAGGTGTGTGTGTGTGTGTGTGTGTGTGTGGGTGTGGGGGTGTGGTTTTCCTGTTTTTGCTGAGAATCTCTGTCCCAGAAAAACACTAACAAACATCCCAGAGAAAGAACAGAAAGTGCGTGAAGCTGTTGCTCTGTCCGCTTTACGAAACGCTGTCCAGGCCTCAGTTTAACTCCGCCCCCCTCAGTCCCACTGAAGATGCAGGTCGTGGGTGTCGATGTCCGAGGAGAAGATTCCCCCTGCCGGGGCCGCCACTAGGGTTCCCACAAGGGGAAGGTCCAGCCAATCCATGCCATCGAAGGAGGGGGGGGGCAGGCACAGAGAGGATGTGTCCATGGGGGAGAGAGGGCGCTCCAGCAGCTGGTGGTCCAGCTCATCCGTCACGGGCAGCGAGGGAGCCAGAGCAGGCTGGCGGCATGGTGTGGGGGCCACGTGGACCTGGGGTGGGGGCCGTGACAGAACCGTCCCCACGGGCAGCGTGGTGACGCAAGCAGTCAGCCTCTTGGCCGAGGGCTGGGGGTCCTGTTGGATGAAGGGCGACATTTCTGTGCCCGAGACGCGAGAATCAGTAAAGGACAGGACGTACACACCCATGAAAAGGGCAGGGGGCAGGGCCTGTGACGCCGGGGGCTCTCACCTCCGCTCTCGATCAGGACGTCAAACAGATCGTCCATCTGCTGGCTAGTGGCCATGGAAACCTGAGCAGGTAACAAAGGAGAAGCATCAGCGCAGATTAAGATGTGTATGACCAAGAATGCTGCCCCCGTGTACACTGCAGTGCCCCCTACCTGTGTGGAGGCCTGGAGACCACGGGTCTGCTTGACGGCTTCTTCATAGCGGGGAGGGTCTTTGATCTTGGGGGTGTGGCTGGTGAAGGTGGTTGGTTGGAGGATATAGGTGGGGTGGGAGGGGGAGGGGGGCTGTGGGAGAGGCTTTGGGTCATTAGGCTGTCACACACATATGGTGTAAATGGAAATGTTCATGCTGTATGCGGGACACACCTGCTTTGCCAGGCCATTGAGCAATGCCTGGCTGGTGGGGGCCCTGGTAGATGGCTGTTTGTCTGGGGGGGGCTGCAGAAAGCACTGGGGAAGCTCCGTCACAGTCTGGCTGCCACCGTGGGTATACTGGAAAGCGGGGGCGGATCCTGCTGGAAGGCTCTGTTGGGTGGGGGAGGTCAGGGCTGTGATGAGTGTCCCCCTCTCGATCATATTACCATCGACACAGCGAGACATACTGACGGGGGGTAACAGACCAGCATCAGAATCCTTGGGTGGGTATGAGGGACAGGGACACTGTCTTTTCCTGTGTCCCCCTCCCATCCTCCCTCCCGTGTCCCCCTCACGTACTGCCATGTCCCCTTCACGTCATCCCTCCAATGTCCCCCTTATGTACCCCCCCATGTTCTTTCCTGACTCAATCCTTCTGGTAACGGAGCCTCATCTTGGCCTTCAGTCATGATTGCTTCTGGTGTGTTAGGGAGTACAGACTCTGCACCCAGTTTGGACCATTATTGTGACCGGAAATCGGCTGCCAGCTGTCTGAGCCGGTTCCTCCCCGACTCGACTTCGGAGCCCTGACCTCAGATTCCTCTCCGCTGCCTTTGATATAAGCTGTGGGTTGAGTCCCGCAGACCGGCCTGACGGCCCTCACAGTGTCAGCACACATAACAGGGTCCCCAGAGGCCTGCAGCGATGTGGGTCATGCGTCTCAAAGGGCCACGAGTACATTCACACGACCGCTGACCGCATGTTTATAACATAGTATGATCATTCTGTCACCCACAGAAACGCCCAGAAGGCAAGTGGAAGCTGTGTTTAATTTTATTGATAAACAGGGTGGTGAGAAAGTGACCATGGTAGGCTGAGGGGATGGGGGTGCGGGGATAAAGGTGTGCTCACTTGGGCCATGTAATGGGCCTGACTGGGTGTTTGGGCCGCCAAAGCCTCTGTGTCCTGAAGCTGCAAAGGAGGAACGGAGGCCTGGATGAGACCTGGGGCTGGAGTGGACACAGCATCCTGCAGGGATGGCTGCGGCTGGGGGGAGAAAATCAACACAAAGCCCCGCAGGTACAGTAAACCCTGATACTAATGCTAGTGCTAACACTAATGCTAAGGGCTCCTTTAGCAGCAGAGGTTCCCAGAAATGTGACATCGTACCTGCAGGTCGTTGCTGCGGGCCGGGAGGGAAACAGGGAGCAGGATCGAGGTCCCGGGTTGGGTAGCCAACAGGCCCTGTGGTGCTGAAAGCATTTGCGCCACCTGCTGGTGAGCGATGAGGAACTGCGGCAGCGTAGGCACCTGGTTCTGTCCTGGGGGGGCACAAGTAAGCAGATCTTCCTGCTTGTGTGCCGCCATGTGGGTGGAGTTGCAGCTCGGGGAGACCCCACCCTCCTCCTTCATGGAGGAGGGCATTCTCTGCTCCCCCGGATGGTGGCGCTTCTCCACCTCCAGCTGCATCTTCAGCTCTTCTACCAGCCGCTGCTCACGTTCCAGCTGTCGCATGAGCTCCTCGATCTGACGCTCCTTCTCGTGGAGCTGCTGGTCCCTCTCTGACGGCCCAGGATCCTCGCCCATGGGCGAGCCGCGTGCTGACCCCATCTCGTCTGCACCTGCACCCGGTGACGCGGGGGGAGTCAAACTGGCACTCTCTGCTACCCTCTGCTGGGTGTCCATGGTGTCGGGGGCTAAGCTCTTTTCCTGATAAGGCCTCAGGCGCTCTATGAGATCCACCTTGGTGCCTGAGACAGGAAGCCCTCTCAGCTTCAGCTCAGACTTCAGCTCGGCCACCTGCAAACAAAGACCTTTCAAACTGAGTCACACAAACTCATCAGTGCAGTCATCGCACCATTCACTATGCTCTGGCACCCCCTGCTGGCCCGGCTGAACTGCACCTTCATCTCATCCAGTTTGGTGGGCAGTGGTCCGGGTTTGCGGCTGGTGGCGGTGTGGTTGGAGCGTGGGGAGAATGTCGTGGGCAGAGATACCAGCACAGGGGCTGAGAGCCCGTTATTGGGCAACGCCACCACCCCTGGACTCTTCTGTCCATCAGCTGCTGGCCTTGATGGGAGAGAAAACCAGATGTAGGAGAGAAGCAAAGCAGTGCTAATGACAGGGCGGTAGAGGTGGCTTGTACCTGGGCTCGGCGGGCAGCGTGGCTCGGTAGCCGCTGCACTGTTGCTGGCTGAGGATCTGCAGCTGCAAGAAGAGCTGCTGCTGCTGCAGGAGGCGTGCATAGCAGGAGTCCATGGCAGTCTGGCCGACCTCCGCCCGCTGCTCCGGCGGCATGTACTGGTGGTATTTGAACTTCCTGACGCGCGGACGTGCCTCCCTGCCCTTTTTGCCGCGCGTCTTGTCGCCAGGCAGCTTGGGCTGGCTTTGCTGAAAGGGTGACATGTGACATCGTCATGTGACAAATGGTCCTGAGTTCCCCACGTGGGTTTCCGTGGTGAAAGCAAAATCGGCCATTTAATCATGGCTAGGGGGCGTTATGGACAACACCTGCTAGGATATGTATTGGTGGAGGGAATCGGAAACACGGGCGAGAACGAAATGAACGAAATGGATGTCAGGCAGAGGAAAGGGACCCCCCCCGATATAACTATGCATTTGGGTCACTCCTTCACCGTGGGTGGGGCAGGCAGGAAAAGGGAGGTCACCCCAACTGTCGGGACAGGGAAGAGGCAGGATGCAAAGGGTCGCGACCCCAACAACTAAGGGAGGTGTGAAGAAAAGCCCATTATGCGACCTCACTTTCCATCCTGCTATGGCATGGCATGGCTGGGTGTGTGTGTGTGTGTGTGTGTGTGTGTGTGTGTGTATATGTGTGTGTGTATATGTATATACACATTACCTTCACCAAAGTTGGCCCTGGTTTCTGTGGGGACGTGGTCACATGACCCACTGGCTGCTCACTGGAGGACGAGGTGGGGGACAGCTTGGGGAGGTCCAGGGCAGGCTGGGACGCTGCCAGGCAGAGCTGCAAGGGGGAGATAGAAAGAGCTTCAGGTGTCGCAGCACAGAGGGCTAACGGAACTAGGGCACCCTGATTTGTCATTAAAGTCCGGGTCGTGACATGACCTCATTAGTATCAGCATTAGATCCAGCCCGACCCGTTTCGGGCCCCTGAGTGAAATGGGATTAACCTAGTTCTCATTTTCATCACCCTTCCCATTGTGACAGGCGGATCAGATAGTGGGCCCCCTGGTGGCCACTGGGCCCTGAGCAGCCGTCTAGTTGTATCATAGCTTGGTCCGGCCCTGATCGTGATTGAAGTCTGGTGGGGGAGTGGCCTTCATGGTGGCTGTTACATATGGCGCCGCCGTTCTTCATGGGAAATGACCCCCCTTCCCCCAACTGGAAGCAGGAAGATTAAAGCTGATGTAATGAAGGCTCTGAGGGGCACTGGGGGAGGCAGGGGGTACCTGGGCAGGGACCACGGTGGGGGTCTCGCCGGGCTTGGGGGCTGGGGACGATGCGGAGGAGCCTTGAGATTCCTGGCTGGCCGGTCGCTCTGGGGAGAGGGCGTCACTGCTGTCCTCATCGAAGGTGTAGACGTCGTGCGTCCGGGGGTACTCCACCTCACCGCCTGGAGGGGTCGCCATGGCCGGCAGGGGGGTGGAGCTTATTAATCAGCATTCACCAGGAGGTGGCAGCAGTGGGCTTAGTGCTTAGGGCACTGGACCACATAAACATGTATTGCAGTATTGAAGTTTCACTTCCGTTCAATAGATACCACTTATTACTTATTTATTATGGGGTTTAAACTGGCAACCTTCTGATCACAGCCACTGGCAGGGGTGGGAGGAGGCAGGGCAGCCCTCACCAGAGATGGCCTCCTTTACGCTGCAGTCCACAGGCAAGATGTTCTTTTCCACCAGCTCCATGGGGCCGGGCCGCTGCGCGATCTTCTCATTGAGGTCGTCAGCCAGGCGAGCCCGCTTCAACTTCATCTGTGTGGCCTGGAGTGATGGCTCGGCCACAGTCTCTGCGGGGGGGGGGGGGGGGGGGGGCTGGCGGGGAGGGGAGGCTCCCGCAACCCCCCCCCCCCCTCCCCGCCCGG
>JAAGVU020000044.1:3738434-3763856 GCA_011763525.2 Mormyrus iriodes | reverse complement strand
TAAAATTGACATTGCGGCCTTAGAAAGGGTTTACCGTAGGGCTACAAAAATGATTCCTGGTCTTAGAGGAATGTCTTATGACGAGAGGTTAGTTGAGTGGAATCTGTTCAGCCTTGAGCAGAGGAGACTAAGGAGGGAAAGACACATTTCCGTGTGCGGAACCTGCCCCTCAATGCAGCCCCAAAAGCCGGGGCCGCTTACCCCAGAGCATCGCGTGGGACCCTGCCTCTGCAAGCAAAAGATCCGCTGAGGCGTCATAAGCAGACTGGCACACCCTGACTCAGAGTGTGTAACAAACCCCCCCCCCGATTAAAATGCTTACACGTCAGAGTCTAATTTAAACATTTACAAACAGAAGGGCACATCTCCTCAACAGCAAAATATTTGGAAACAGAGAAAAGCGAGGTTTTGGAGGTCATGCAGTCCAGGGTGGGGGCTCTGACGCCCCCGTCTGCAGCCCCAGGCGGTGGTCGTCTCCAGGGAAATGCGGGGTCGCATGCGATGTGGACACTGAATCACCCCGGCAAAAATAAACCCCACAGCTGTGAGAACAAGGCATGGGAAACAGATCTGGGGGGGGGGGGCAGGGACGAGAAGATGGGGGCCGGTGGGAAGCCCCCCCGCCGAAGGCATGAGGAGTGAAGGGGCGTGATGTCGAGCATCTCTCCCCGCTGGCGCGTTGACCGTTTCCCGCCGGCAAAACGCCAGACCTTCCTGTCTCACGCCGATGAATCACAGCGGGTGACGTAGCGTGTCAGGAACCGCAGGCTTGTGACCTGGAGGGCCGCGCTGTTGTGCCTTTCAATGGAGTGATGCTCTACATCAGGAACGGCCGGTGCCGAAGAAAAACACTCAGAAGTAGATTCTGCTCCCATCACGGTTGAGGAGAGCATCCAAGACTGATGCGGTACCTGCCCTTGCTGAATTCCCCCCTTTCCCACAGAATCTGCCTGTCAGCCAAGCCCCATGCTGACATACACTGTGACCCAGGCAGCCGCACAGGTGAACATCACTCCTGTCTAACCAAAACAGCCTCTTTAGCTACTCAGCTTGTGACCATTATATAAGCTGAAAGGGAACTCCCCCCCCCCAACCCTCCAGGCCAAAGTGACACAGAGCTTACACCGTACATTCGCCATGGAGCCTCTCCCAGCCTCAGAGCCTTGCAGAGCCACATGTAGGTAACATGGGGGGGGGGCGAGGGCAGTAGTCCCATGCCCATGGAGCACTACTGACCGCCATCTGGCCCAGAACAGCTACCGGAGCCACACTCTGGTACAGTGACGTCATTACTGACACCTACATCCTCTTCAGGAATCCTGGGAAATACAACAGCTAACAGCGGGTCTGCTGAAGGGGGAGTGGATCACACAGGATCACTGCTAATAGATCAACAAGCTTCTGGTCCACAATGATGAAACACACACAAACTGCCAGCAACAGACAAACAAACACACACACATTTTCTATCATTATCTTTGTGCGGAATCTCCATTCATTTCTACGGGTATAACCCTAATCCCAAGAACGACAACCTTACCTCCTGCTCAGCCCTAACCTTAACCATAAGTAACCAAACAAAATACAAGACTTTTGGGATTTTTAGTCTTTTGATTGTAGTCACAGGTATTTACAAAATTTAGTGTCCTGTTGTTGGGACAGAAAAAATGGTCCCCACAACATCAAAATAACAGGTTTTTAGCACATTGTGGGTCATTTGGAAATGTCCCCACAATGTGATATATACATAACATACACACACACACACACAGACAGGCATACAAGGACAGTAACAGCACATCCCACAAGATGCCTGCCTATTCTGACACTATAGAGAGAGTGTGTGAGAGAGACAGAGAGAAAGAGAGAGAGAAGAACGGAGAGCTACCTGGAGTGAATGTGCGTTGGCAGCCGGCCGGAGTCTCCACACTAAGGCAGGCCATGGCGGGCAGGCAGAGCACGCTCCCACCGCACAGCCAGTCCCATGGATGTGGCGGCCTGGCAGCGTTGGAGGATGACTAGGAGGAGGAGGAGGAGGAGGAGGAGAGGCAGCGACGGCAGCAGCCCCAACCTGGGCCACATCACAGACCTTTCTCACAGCCAAGCTCCGGTCCTCCCTCTCGCCCTCTCTCCCAGCTGCCAATCAGCCTATGCTCAGCCAATCAGGGAAAAGGGGTGGTAGCATAGACGGGCCACTGTTAACCCCTCCCTGGGCCCGTCTCCCACAGGCAAACTCCTACCGAACGAGCCAATCACAGCCTGCAAATCCATTATACCGACTCAGGCAATGATGCACTCTGAAGACCTAAGCTAAGAAATGAATATAACTCAAACCACATAGCCCAGGTCCCATGTGGACTGCCCCCCCCCCCTTCCCACTATGCCCTCCTGCCCCAATCTGCACCCCCCGATGGTAGCCAGCCAGTAGGACACCTACTGGCTAACAGGAAGCATTACGGACAGGCTCCCTGCTTTGGGATGAGGAGGGGCTCCCACACAGTGTTTTCCGGAAGTGTAGGTCAGAAGCAGAGAGACCAACCAATAAAATGTAAGCCCGAGGCAGCGGGGCGGGGGGGCACAGGACAGACTACAAGCCCCCCAGTGCCAACAGTCGTGGGAATGCTGTCAGAAACTTCTTGGAACTAAAAGCACACTCCCCTGGAAAAACCCGGAAAAACCTGCAAAGTGACCTGACATGCCTGTCCTGATTCTACGGAATGCCCCAGCCCAGGGACACAGGTGTGGTGGTGGCAGTGGTGTCTGTGTGTTATGCGGAAGCAGGGGACACGGGCACAGCCGCAGAGGCAGGGGGACATGGGCACAGTGCAGCTGTGGGGGACGTGCACACAGCGGCAGCGACGGGGAACACGGGCAAGCGGGGAGGGACATGGGCACAGCCGCAGAGGCAGGGGGACATGGGCACAGCCGCAGAGGCAGGGGGACACGGGCACAGCCGCAGAGGCAGGGGGACACGGGCAAGCGGGGAGTGACATGGGCACGGCCGCAGAGGCGAGGGACACGGGCACAGCGGCAGAGGCGGGGGACACGGGCACAGCAGCTGGGTACATGGGAGCTAGGACCTGCTGACCGATGGGCCCTGAGTGGTGAACGTAACCATGGTGCTAGGACAGCACCCCAAGGGGGGAGGGGGTATGGTGACTAACCAAGACACCCCAAGGGATTTGCTGTAACAGGGTGTAGCTCACTTAATCCTCGTCCATGATGTCATCACGTTGAAAGAGTGAGACGGGCGGGCAGATTGACCAATAAGGTCACTAACAGACTGTGGAGTCCTGCCAAGCGCATTCTTGTCCACCATGCAATACGGGAAGTGCCCGAAAGGACAGCGATGCTGACGGCTCACACAGAGTGCCTGATGCTGAAGATTCAGACAGTTTTAGTTACTGTACGTTCTTGTAATTCTAAATTAGATTAACTTTATTGATCCCATGTTTATAATACCAAATTACAAAAAATGAAATATTATATAATATATAAACACAAAGACACACAGACAGGTCTGAGTGGCTGACAGCCCCACATACTGCGTCCTGCAGGCCATGGGCTGTGTCCCATAAAGCAGAGACCGTAAACAAAGCAGATAAACGGTATCCTGTCTCGGGTTAACAGATTAAAGGTTACTGGAGAGGAACGCCACAACTAAGATACTAGCATAATAAAAGACAGATTTATTTTCAGCCCAAGAACCCCCCCACTTCCACGGCGCTGCATTATCGAGGAAGGGCTGCCCTGCCCCCCCCCCCCACCCCCGCCATCCAGATGCAATGAAACCATGAGAGTCGTTAGGAGTGTCTTCCCAAGCTAAGCGCGGCGCCCCCCAGGGGCCTGTGAAAATGTCAGCATGACACTGGGGCGGGGTCACTGCCAGCCCCCGGCCCCCCCCACCAGCGTTCACATGCCAGCAAAACATTTCCAGACTGCAGTCCCAGCGATGGGAACCAGGCAGCCCAAGGGGGCCGGAGATGGGGTCAGGGGTCAGAGAGGGTGGGACCGGACACAGTGACGACTCCATCCCAGCAGGGCTCCCGCAGCTGGGCACTGAGGCCACACCTTAAAGCGATTACCAGCGATCCTGTGTAATTCCCAGTAATTGTCCAGGCCTAACAGTTTCCAGGGCGACTGGCAGGTTTACTGGTAGCCGCTTAGCAGGAGCCAGAGAGGGTGAGGAGCCGCTATGTTGACAGGGTTAGCGACGCTTGGGCCGTTAACCATTAGGCCAAGTGCTAGACAGGACAAGGCAAGGCAAGACTGCTGTCCAACATGGCGGGGTCACCTACACATCCATGCAAATCACAAAGGGTATCCACAGCCACTGAGGCCTCTGGTCTTTCCCCCTCCCCTGGCACCCCCCCCACACTGTGGCTGGCATATAAAGCAAACAGGCGCAAGGGTCAAAGGTCACAAGGTGCTCACCATTCCTGCGCTTATCAAGGGGGGGCAGGCTGCGGCTCGGCTGCAGCGACAGCTCCTCCAGGTCATGAGTCATGGCCTCGCACTGTGCGCTGGGCACTCCCAGTATGCTCTGGGGCTCCATGTCTCCCGAGGGGTGGTGGGGGGGGTTAGAGAGAAGAGATTGGTGTGGAGGAACCTGGGGGCGGAGCTATGTGTCTGTTAGGCTTTCATTTTTACTAATTATAATTCCAGAGAAATAGCTACTAGCTTGGGAAAATTGCTTCTTCAATCATGGAAACAGAAACTGAGATGTAGTTTACAGGACCGGGAGTGACGCTGGCTTGGGAACCGCTTAAACAGCTTCCCAAATATCAACGGCTCTCCTGGGAGTTAAGCAGCACACCCAGCTTAAGTGTGATCCACAACACAAACTGACAAACATCCCATATTGCACCACACATTAAACAGTCAGATAGCTGCTAGGAAATATAATGTTTTACTAATTAACTCAAGTAACTAGACATTGTCAGGATGTGTGAGACGTCGGCGAAACTCCACAAGAAACACTGAGGTCACTGTTGCCTACAGTCTAGGCTATAAAATGCAGTCCAGGCCCATCTCACCTCTGCTGGCGATGTGAATGACAGCTCCCTGCGTCTCCACCTTCACAGCTCCATGCTCTCTGGGGGAGGGAACAGATACGCTAAGGTCAGGCCTGGGGGGAAGGCTTTCAGCTGCAGGCCCAGGGGGAGGAAGAGGAGCACAGGCTAAAGCCATTGTAGGCCCGAAGCCTGGGGCTTTATTACAGAGGTGAGATGAAGAGTGGCCTCATTCTGAGGCTGTGGCCGCCACCTGCATCCCACCCCAATGGCTGGGGTGCTTTAGGTCAAATAAAGTACCTTGTCTCAAAGAGTCATAGTGTGACATCAATTACCCAAAACAAAGACAACCTCCCCTGAACAAATCTTGACGTGTGGTCTTTCCCTTTACTTTGTTAAAAAGAGGAATTTTCTTTGAATTAACAAATGTGGCACCTTCTGGGTGCAGAATGAGCGTTAATAACTGCACCATCTGCATGCAGAATTAATGACCACAGCTGCAAATTCCAGAATTCACATTGAACTAGGTGCAAGGTAATCATTTAGCAAGAGAGGGAAAAAATAACATCTTTAAATGATTTGCATGTTTTCGGCTCATTAAAGGCTGTTATATTGTTAAATCACAGAAAATTTTTTTTATAAACACACACGCACACACACACGCACACACCATCTTTTAGTTTGATACTTGAAATAGCCAAGAAATAGGCACATTTTGATATGATTTAAAATTATTATTTAATTATAATTATTTTTAAAAATTATTTACGGTAAACTACATCAGTGATATCTTGACATTTGTCATTCATCTGAAGCGGGGGTGGGGTGGGGTGGGGGTTGGTCTATACATCTAAGGAGGAGACACTGTCCAGTGACGTGATCCATCCTGTGAGCATCTGTGCATCACACCAAGAACACGCCACCAGTGTCCCGTGTCAGCGTACCGCCGACCGTCATGGGGAGGGGCCGGGGCTGCTTTCAGTCAGACAAGCCCCACAGTGACCCGCGGGGCCCTTTCTGGCTTGAAGGGCCCTTCTAACTGATCCTCTGTCTTATGGACTGCAGCTGTCCCTGAGATCCTCCACCCTCCCTCCATCCATCCCGACCACGGGCTGCTTCTCCTCCACATCCTGGCTGGAGCACATGGCACCAGCTACAATTAAAGCCTTTAGGCCCCCCAGGGGGCTGTTTTTATTATGATGATACAGCTTCTGTGAACCAAACCCCCAACTGCCTATCTGTCTATGTTTCTGATAAGCTGGATGGAGAACCACAACAAACCCCAACACAAAATAGCTCACTGCAAAGCAAACCCCTACATGTACTGTCCCTAACTGGGTACTGACCCTAACCCCTACATGTACTGTCCCTAACTGGGTACTGACCCTAACCCCTACCTGTACTGACCCTAATCGGGTACTGACCCTAACCCCTACCTGTACTGTCCCTAACTGGGTACTGACCCTAACCCCTACCTGTACTGACCCTAATCGGGTACTGACCCTAACCCCTACCTGTACTGTTCCTAACTGGGTACTGACCCTAACCCCTACCTGTACTGACCCTAATCGGGTACTGACCCTAACCCATACCTGTACTGTTCCTAACTGGGTACTGACCCTAACCCCTACCTGTACTGACCCTAACCGGGTACTGACCCTAACCCCTACCTGTACTGTCCCTAATTGGGTACTGACCATAATCCCTACCTGTACTGTCCCAAACATCCTACCTGTACTGACCCAAACCCCCACCTATTCTAACCATATCCTGCTACTAACCCTAACCCCCACCTGTACTAATCATAAACTGGTATTAACCCCATCCATCCATCCATCCATCCATCTATCCATTCGTCCACCCATCATCTACACACGCATGCAGAGATGGCCGCAGCCTCCAGTGGAACCCACATGATGTGAGCCCCCCCCCTACACAAACAAACACAGTGCCCCCCCACAAATGCTCCCCCCTCAGACCTGACTAAGCGGCCTGGATTGTGGTGAGTGGCAGAGATATCCTGTCTGAGGCTGTCACGGGTCAAAGGTCAGCGCTGGTGATGCAGGCGGGTTGTGGAGCTCAGAGGACAAACATGCCGCCCTGGCATCTGGCAAAGTGGGCCGCCAGGAGCTGGAAGGGGAGGCGGAAGGAGAGGAAGGTGGTCAGATGCGTCAGCAGGGATACATGCAGATCCCTCACACACACAACACTCCTTCCCAAGTCATTCTCTGGCCCTGACTGCCAGCAAATGTCCGAAAAGCCATGTCTCCCCTCCCCGAATTGCGGCCGCTGGTCAGTGCCGGCCTCCGGGCAGCCTGCCTTGCCAGCGCACATGGGAAAGGTGCGTTCTTCCTCCCCACCGCGGGCTTCCGGATCTCGGCATGAGGCAAGGTCTTCATTGTTCTGCTGGTGTTTTTAATCAGTTTGCGTCTTTAGGCGGACAGCTCTTCCCACAGCCAGCAGAAGGTCAGCCGCTAACTGTATAGTGCAGATTAAGTGACCCGACTACAGGTCACGTGCAACAAGACGCCTGAATTGAGATTAAACTAAACGCAGCGATTAGCATAACCACGGCGCATTCCTCCTAAACGCGATCCGGGCTGGGCAGCCAGGAAAAACAGAGCTGCAGAGTAATTAAAGGCAACTTCTCCTGGTATTTGGGGCACAGGCTCTGGACTTAACTTTCCACTGGTGGAATCCAGTCCAAACAGAACCACCAACGTCATCATGCCCATGGCTGTGGCAGCGACTGATAGGGTGAGGCGTGAGATCCTAGAACGCTGTTACAGGTTTGTGGAAGGGAGGAGAACCATGGAGACTAGGGTGGCTAACAGTGAGAATGGAAGGTACCACAGAGTGTAAGGAGAGGGACGATAGAGAGAATGGAAGGTACCACAGAGAGTAGGGAGGGGGACGATAGAGAGATTGAAAAGTACCACAGAGAGTAGGGAGGGTGACGATGCAGAGAATGGAAAGATGGGTGTGGCCAGGGTCCATTCTAGGTTTTAAAGTCGATGCAACATTAGAGAAAGTGACCCCTCCCCAAAGCACCCAGGATACTTCCCAGTACTTTCCAGCTTAACATGATTCCCAACAGTGTGCCAATAAGCCTCTTAAGAAATAATATTAACTGATAAAACACTAAATGTTTTGGAATGTTAGTTTGCTGAAAAAAAAAAAAAACTATTATCCCCCACTCAGCCCTATCCTTAAGTAACCAAGGAAAATGCAAGACTTTGGTGATTTTTAGTTTTTTGATTGCAGTCACAGATCTTTATAAAATTGAGTTTCCCCTTGTGGGGACTGATAAAATGTCCCAACGACGACAAAATAACAGGTTTTTAATTTTAGGCCCACAACAGGAATCATAACTGAGAGCCATGTGCACAGTTGAATGGTTACGGAGATGAACTGGAACTTTTCCATGCTTGGGTGAAATGAAACCATCCACAACCCCCCAAGCCACCACTAGGGGGCTCTGCAGTAGTCCGTGAAGCCTGTGAACTGGTCCCGGTTGTCACTGCATTTGGGCCTGAATGGGCACCTTTTAAAACTGGTCTGGCCATCGCTTAGGGCAGTCTCTACCAAATCAGAGAGCACAGTCATCGGGGCTTTTGGCTGCCCACCTATAAGTGGCAAAATCAAATGTTTAAGGTATAGCTGGCTGTGTCGTCAGCACACAGGTGAAGAGCCTGAGGTGAGAGACGTGGGCGGAAAGGATGGCAGGGCCAGTTTACCCAGGTGGCATGATGTCATACACAGAAATCTCTTCATCTACTGCTACATTGTAAATTACATCGTAGGATTTCATTTTTCATATTCCGTTTGTTTTTATAGATGAACTTCCAAGCTTCATTGTCTTTGCTTTATGATGTATGACCTCATCCACTGTTATTTGTCCCCCCCGCCCCCAATGGAAACTTCCGGAACACCCTTCCTCTGGGCTCTGGACGTAGAGTCTACTTTCCAATAATTACCCTGTTACTGACACCAGGGGCAGCCAGGGAATGTGTGGTATGGGTCTGTCCAGCCCATTAGGACGGTTGCAGCGGAGAGACAGAATGAAGACCGTGATGTTAGATGAATAGAAAGAGCAGGTGAACACCACCTGAAGGACTCAGGACTTCCTGTTTTGGGATGAGTGAGGACCATTCTTCACAGGGGAGGGGTTATTCTAGTGCAGTGTTTCCCCATCTGGTCCCTGCGGACCCACAGCCACGTTTTTGCTTTCTGCCAGACAGTCCACTTTTTTGCTCCCACCCAGCTAAGGAGCTAGGAGGGAGTAAAAACGAGGAAAGTCTGTGGGTCCCTGATAAAACTGAGGGCTGTGGGATTTTAATGAGTGGTGGGACTTTAATGGGGGTGTGCCCCAATGTATGCCATGCCCTCATTCAAACAGGACTGTCTTCCATGGCAGCAATAATAAACCCCGTCTTATCAGTGTAATTGCGTTTCAGCGAGCCAGCATCGGCCACCCTTTCGTCAACCAGCATTCAATGGCCAATCACATGCACATAACCCCCAAGTGATCTTATTCCTAGAAACACAGAGCAAGGAGGACCTCAAAGGACTCACACTGACAGACAGTAAGGACAGTAACTACCCTGAATGTGTCACCAGGGCACAGGGGCAAACTGGGGGGGGTTCTCTCAGACAGACCTCCTTCCTGCTTTGGGGGCCCCCATGCCGACCTAGGGGAGCGTGGGCCGTTTTTCTAGCTTAGATGTTGGGCTGAAGCTACAGTAGACGACAGATCAGTTTGCTGATGAATGTCTGAGTTATTTACCATCTGTTCTGTATGCAGAAGGTGCAGGGGAATGTGAAATGTGATGTACAGGTTTAAGGAGCCTAATCAGAAGGTTACTGATCTCCTCCTCACAAGATGACATTCTGGGACCTCTTCATCCCCATCTTTCTCTTTAAGTAATGATAAGCAATTACATGCTAAGTTGATGGCACAGACACTGTCGCTGTGCAGACTGTAGGGGGCAGGATTCCAGGATCTGCTGTCAGCATGAGGAAACACATCAGCTATGAGCGAGAGCTGCCGAATGCTCTTCATTTCGGGAGGGGGAGGGGGTCAGAAAGTCCCCGATATCGGTGCAGAAAAGCTGCAGAGAGACGCCTCCTGATCAGGAATGTTCCTCAGTCCCCCGCAGCAGAGCCCCACACCACAAAGGCCCAATCGGCGGCCGAGGTCTCAGCATTTGGCTCATAGCCAAAGACAGTGGTTTCATTCTGAGAGCTTCTGAAAAGGGGATTTGGACTTTATCAAGATCCACCACATTTTGCTGGAAACCAAGATGGGAAATGGAGGGGTGGAGTGTCTGAAACAACCACCCTCCCCCCCCCCCGCCCTCCCCAGCCCGGCTCCCCAGCTGCCTCTATTCACAATGATTACCTCACCACTACCAAGCCAGAAGGGGTCAGCTGTGTGCCTAAAAATAGTCCCCCAGCACAACAACAGAGCAGGCCAGAATAAGCACAGGGATACAGCCCCCTGCCCCGTTTCCATGAGCATCCAGGGCCCCAAACAGCAGCAGACTGGGGGGGGGGGGTAGTCACGGTTTGGAAAAGCGGGAGGCGTTTTTAACACCATGATATTCCCATAAACCCATGCTCTCATTCACAAACTCAGGTAAGAGTTTCCGCTTCAGCCCTGTCCAAAAAGCGGGGGCAAGTGAATGGACACAGCAGGGGGGAATGAGTCCTGGAGTGGGCCTTGAGGCACCCCACACCCTCTGAGATTTACACAGCTTGCTTTTCTCCAAGAGATGCACCTATAGTCCATTACATCACCTGCTATTCATCTGCAGTGATTATACCCACACAGATAAGCAGCTTCCTGTGTCCTGTCATTTGAAGTGGCCAATCAGCAGCCAGGGCACTGGGCTTTGTCATCTTCCTGTAGGCTACCATTGGCACCATAACATAACCATAAAATGCACACGGCACACCGGCGAGGCAGATTGTACATGGGAAGCGTACGGCTGTTAGCTAGCCAATTTGCTAGCAATGGAGCCAGGCTGAGCTTCCAGTGAGGGACCAGGAACACGTATAGGAACAAGAGCTATAGAGTCCTGCTTAAAAACAAACCTGCCGTTTGGAATCAGAAATGCCACAATCCTGCCATCGGGTGGGCAGACTCAGTCACAATCAGCACAGAAATGTCCCAAGAGAGACCTTAGCAAGAAACTAAACCTGCGTGCAGTTTGCAAAAAACAAGGAAGAGAGGTGGTGCCTAGCGTGACCCCCCCCCACGGACTCCAGCGTTGTCTTCTGGACCTGGGGGGCAGGGAGGGCAGGCAAGCTGAGAGAGGTATGAGGAAACGGCAGTGGGCATGCTCTTCTGAAACCTCTCCTTTTGGGGGGGGAGGGGTCATTGGTGACTCATTCGTGATACGTTCAGTCCTGTGGTACGAGGGTTTAACAGGATATCAGCCAAACCGCTGTATATCAGCCTAAACGGGGGGGGAGGGGGGAAGTGGTATGTTCGTGAGAGTACCCCAACCCCCACTGAGTAAATGGAACGCAAACAAAAAGTGCCCAAACATCTATTTTCCTATGCTCATATTCAGAGACCTCTGTTAACCACATTAAAAATCCACAGCTGCTTTTGAGGATGGATGAGGGGACAGTTGGTGGAGGGTAATTTGGGGGGGGGGGGTGATGTAGGAAAGCCAGCCACTCACACCCCCCCTCCAAGCTGCAAACTAAGGAGCCCAAATGAGACCTGCTGGGTATTATGGTTTTAGGGGAATATCTGATTACCTCTAAAGCACGACGTGAACACAAAGGGGGAGGGGGGACCCCCTCAGACACAACGGCACTCACCCCCCACCCCCCATTCCAAACGTCTCATCGCCTCACTTAAACTCTCACCATCTCACTTCGGTGACTATGGGCACAAGACAACCATCCAATAAAACCTTTTCCATAGGTTTTTGGAAAATTTCAAAATCCTATAATAATAATTTTGCTATAATTCTCACTAATCTACTCAGTCTGTGACAATGACGTCATGCAGGGTCGCCAACTCTCACGCATCTGGCGTGACACTCACGCTTTTAAACTCTCGCGGTCACGCAAGAAATCTTACAGCAAATCTATATTATTCCATTACAAACCTAAAATTAGCTACATCGAAAGCGTTGGGGCAGTTTGCAAACCCTATAGACTATTTACAAGGTAATAAAACTGTTACATACATGTAAATGCGGGGGCAAGTGTGTACAGACTTATCTCGAATTGAAAATCTCACGCCAGCCAGGTGACCAAAGTTGGCAACCCCGGGCTTGCATGACACAAAATACCCCTTGGCTGCATTCTTCACACATGCATCTACACACCTTTGCAGAGAAATGCTGACATTAAGTGAAGTGAGATTTAAAACACTTTGGGTCTGTTTGGGAACCAGCGGCTGATGCAACCTGACCAGCAGGGCTTGCGGGGTGCTTATCGGGAACCCGCCCCCGGCCCCAATCCGCTGTGTTTACAACCAGAAAGTCCTCTTTGAGGAAAACCCTAATGCGGAGTAACATTATGCACAATGGGGGCATTTAATTGATGTATGTTTTTAACACCCCCCCCATCCAAAAGCGGAGCATTCATTAATATAAGAACACCCAAAGTATAAAGAAGTACAATGACTGACCATGAACTTCAACGATGTAAGAGCGGGTATAAACTGATAAGAAATAACCATTAAAGTGATTTATAGAGCACCATAGGTGCAGTCCAGAGGCTAATGACACGTGTTCGGACAGGGAAAAGGACACGTCCGTGATGAGGATGGAGATAAATTCACCCAGGACGAGCTCCATCACTGGGAAAACTCCGATCGCACTCCGATCAAACTCCAGTCAAAGTCCGATTAGACTGAGGTCAAACTCCGGTCACATTCAGGAAGATGAACTTGAAGATGAACACTGCACACCTCCGGCTCCTGCACACTTCACTTGTACCGCGGGGAGAAAACCACACCTCTTTTTATTCCAACTAAAGCAAACTAATATGAAGTAACCTTTCTTCCACCTCTCTATGCCCCATTCGCGTATTTTAGATTTCATCAATGACTGAGTCAGTGCAAGCTTGTATCATCACTGCCCCCCGCTACAGTGTATCCTCACCGCAGGGGGACCGGAGAGACTCGCGGAGCGGCGTCGAGCGCAAGGACTCACTCACCAGGCTCCCCGAGGCGCCGCACCTCACCGGCGGCCGGCTCCGCTGCTGCTACGGATCGCGGGCTCTACCCTTCACCTCGCTGGCACACGGGCTCCCAGTGTCCGGGAAAAATGGCCGCGGATCCGCTCCAGCTCAGCTCAGTGATGTAGTCCTCATTTTAACCCCTTATCAGCAACAATGCCGTGGCCGTCTGTCCTGGGAAATAACCGCGGGGGATGTTAATCATTAAAAGCCCCACACTGCGCATTCCCAAAACGGGGAATAAAGGCGAATGAGATACCCACAGAACCGACACGCATTACACTGTCAATATTATTATGTATTATATTTTTTTTGGTAAATTATAGGCTATGTAATTAACTGTTTTAATCATTAATATATACCAAACATTTCAGAATTGCGCCATGGAATTATGAACACTCAACACATTTTGTAACGATACCATGAGTTTTTAACCCTCCTTAAAACTTATTTTAATAACTTTATCGTACATTGATCCCCGATTGGCCGTTCTGTAATGTACTTTATATTTTCTGCGGATAACAGCGTCACCTAGTGGTCGATCGCGTTATCGGTCACCCGATACCTAACTTATACATTCCCACCTGACCGACAAACACAAAGCAATGCGAGGAAATCAGCGAAGATGACGAGGAAAACGCTGCTGAACAAAGAGTTAAATGCACAGTCTGTCACATGATTTTGTGTATTTTTGTAATTACGCGTTTCTGTAAAATGCATTCCCTTTCTGTTTTGTTCGGAGTAAAATAATCCACATTTATTAAAAAAAATATATAACAAATGAGATATACGTCTTCTTTTAGCGCATCTCAGTATACATTAAACGCTTCCGTGGCCCCCTAAGCCTGCTAACTGAAATCTTAGGTTCCGGGTAGCGAGT
The DNA here is from genome assembly GCA_011763525.2 of Mormyrus iriodes. NCBI lineage: Eukaryota > Metazoa > Chordata > Actinopteri > Osteoglossiformes > Mormyridae > Mormyrus > Mormyrus iriodes. Next base: position 3,749,759 of record JAAGVU020000044.1, on the reverse strand, counting down.
AACCAAGGGTTCAGCGCTGTACTTCTCCACATGTTAATCTAACATATAAAAAGGACACTGTGCACATAATTTGACCCAAGACCAAAACCCTATGTTTGAGGACATGCGATTACCATACGCTGTCATTCACAGACTGGTCGCACCCACATCATATTGGTTCCTACTATGCAGTGATTGACGGCAGGTGTCCGGCCGCACCACCAATGCAATTCAAAGCACTGGTTCTGCATTTACAACTGCTTTCGAAATCGGCCTGCAGAGGGCACTACAGAGGCAGAGATGGTTCTTTTCCCTGGGATTCTATAAATAGGAACTGGCCATATTCTTGTTGCACCTGGGTGAGGGTCAGTGATGCTAATGTGCTTGTTCTGCTTTTCTCTCAGGACCCACCCCCTGTGCCCGAACTGGCCCTCTAAGCTCCACTGCTTGCCTACACCATTGTGACTTTTCCTTTCCAAACAGGTCTTGCTCTTGCCACCCGACAAGTCGGAGAGGGAGCAAAGATGCAGCCTTATGTCAGATCATCACTGATCAGAGATCAGCACCTGGCAAGCTGTGGGAAAAAAGGGCCTGTTAGACCTTGCCACGTGGGCCGTGAGTGGGTCTCCACAGCTCAGGGGAACCAGAACCAGGTTCAGAATCAAAGCCAGCCTTCAGCTGACTGTTCCTGAACTGAGTTATGGAGAAACTTTATTTCAGTTCGGTCCGAAGAAAGTCGAAAGAGGAATTATTAATAAGTCGTCTACTACACTGAAGCGAGAGGAATACGGGCGAGCACCAGGGCTCTGTATCCAAAGAGACATGTTAAAGCGGTGTGTTTCGATTGGGACGTAGCGGACAAGGCCTGTGGGCTCTTTGTTTAGGATGTGATGAGGAACTGTGGCCTTATTTGGCGGTAAGGAAACAACGCTCCCTAAGAGAGCATGTGTGCAGTGCTACTACACGGCATCAAATCCAATTACATATTCCAAATATAAAATGATTCACGCGCACACAGGACCGGGAGGCTCGGCAAAGCAGGCCAGCGCTGACAGGCGGTAAAATCCGCTTTTTATAACCCACTAAAGAAAGACAAAAGCGCAGAGAGAAGCACAGCCCCGCTGTTAAGCGCTGCTTACAGGGAGGCGGTTCATGTAACGGCACGCTTGCGTAAGCGGCGTGTGAATCACGCTCGGTCCTCCGTCCTCCTGCCCCCCCCCATTCTTTCTCCGCTCTGTTCCCAGAGCTGATGTGCAGCGTCCAGCAAAGCCCACGCTGCTGCAGCTCCGCGATCCCTGTGCGCCCTCATGGCTGAATCACGGCGCCTGCATTCCTGTAGGCCCCCGCTACCCTGCTTGGGCGCTTGGCGGGCCGGCCCATCTCGGGAGAACTGAGGAGCATATCCAGGGTCTGTGAAAACAGGAGGTGTAACAGAACTATGACTTAGTTATCAGAAAGTCCCCCTAAACCACCTTGAATTCTGCCCGGCACCTTGGAATCTAGCCTGATTAAAGTTATGTAGGGAGCTGTTTCTGTCACACTGTTTACACCCTGGAGAGGAAGAACAGCTCAGCCTCCATTGTTATCTATCTATCTATCTATCTATCTATCTATCTATGTCTGTCTGTGGCCTGGTTAAATAACACAAGCCAGAGTGAGGGAAGCTGGTGTCACACGAGCACTGGTCACGTTCTTCTCCCACCGCCGCCAAAGCTGCTTGCGTGAGAGTCTCTCACTGCCTTCACAACACGCTCCCCTTGCAGTATGTTAGAAGCCACCGTATGTCATAGTTATTGTTCAAGCTTTCAGCGGCCATCCAAACATACAAGCAGCCAGAGCAAATTGCCGTCGAGTTGCTTTTAAAGGCTGCATCTTGCCCAATCAGCAGTAAGCGGTACGCTTATGTGGCCCTGCACTTCATCTAGGCACCTCCAGCGAGTCGCTTGTATAAAGTGCAGTCCAGCTGATGGACACCAGGGGGCAGTAGAGCAATGCAGTGGCGATTCAGCAGCAGAGGAAGACCCACTTCAGACAGATGCTTTATCTGGGGCACGTTATAAAATTAGACGTGATGTGTTGTTCTGTTAAATTCAACCAGAACTGAATGATTACTTTAGAGGAGGCCATTCTTGTCTGGGGCCGTATGCTGTTGCCCCTCCCCCCCACTCCACCCCCCCAAAGGATGAAAAGTGGGTCATTTGTGAGGGGTAGGCAACAGCTTGGCCTCCCTCTGCTGACACTCCGCTGGTCCCATAGTCACATCAGTCATGAACACGGGTGGCCGGACACTCCTTGCCGGGATCTGCGTAGTCCCAGTGGCGCCCCCTCCAGGCCTGTGCATATCTCTGAGCATCTCACTCATGCGAATTCAAGCTGCTAATCACAAGATTGCACTGAATAAAAGATTAAGCCTCAAATTAACTCAATATCTTCCACTAAAAATACAAGTGAGTCCATCCTCGGCATGGCTCTGGGGGAGAGAATTCTGGGTATGAGACATCACATGCGATGATTAAATACAGACGTAGCTACAGGTTTACTGAAGCTGCCAATGACACTGAATTAATCATGCCAACCAATCAGGACAGAGGAAGTTAGGACAACAGAGAAGGTTGGTGTTGTGACAGTCAAGCAGCAAAACGAGGTGTGGGAATAAACCAGCTCTTGTTCCTCATTATATACCTGGGCTTGGTGGAGAGGGGTCCCTGTGTGATTGGTTGGCCCAGGGCATGGCGGGGAGGGGTCTCAGTGTGATTGGTTGGCCCTGGATGTGACTGAGAGGTGTCTTTGTGTGACTGGATGTCCCTGTGGCAGCATGATTTGAATGGAAAACACCTGTAGATCCATCCCCTTGTAAAACCCAAGGTTTTATGAATTGCAGAGCTTCACAATGGTGCTGGGCCCGTACCCCTACCCCTCACTGGAAAGATGGAGATCCAGGCCTGGGGTCTAGGAAATATATGCTGATACAGGTCCCCTTAACTGTGGGTCGCTTCTGGATGGGTCTACTGAGTGTCACATCGGTGTAGGAGGGCTGCGTTCATCAGCCGCAGCTTCCCGAATCGGGGTTATTAGTGGAAGCGGCAGTGTGTTATTAAGGGTTGCTTGTAGCAGCCGGCATTTGCGACCTGAAGCCCCATCTCTCTGAGTCGACACTGGGCCCCGGGGTCTGATGGCAGGGGCCTGGGTGTACACCTTTATGGAGAGCTAATGACAGGGCTTGCTGTCAAATAGTGAAGCTTTGCCTAAAAGTGCACATGGGGAGGGGGCGTGATGGAGCCCCATGGTTTTCATGTCACACTCAGGCTACATGCTGGAGGCTCTCTAAGACATAGACGTGCAGGAACTCACAGAGAATCTTGATGAACCTGATGAAGATCAGCTGCCTCCATGTGTTGCTCTTGGCAGGACAACAGGAGCTTCACCTGCAAGCCTGGCTCCAGCGTAGCGCCCCCTACTGTATGATTTTATCCCGGGTTCTACGCACTTGATGGCATCTTCAATGTTTGATTTGATGCACATTTGTGATAGTGTTAGCATTCTCCACGGTTAGCTTGTTCTCAGTTTTGTAATCTGAAAGTAGCAGCTTAGCTTGTCTTCGTCTTCTGTTTTGAGTAAGTTGTGAAAGCTTATTTGCTCCTGCTGTCATCGGGTTGTCAAGTCGGGTTTGTCTCCCAGAGAGCCCCTTCGAGACAAGGCTGAAAGCACCACCCCGCATCACTTCCCATTCCTGTTCTTGCAAGCATACTGTTCTGTGAGCGTGTGGGAAGTTATTAATTAATTATACGAACAGACCAGAGGGCTTTCAAACAACAAGCGTTTAAACCAAATATGAAATATTTAAGCATCTCACAGCTGGACACACAGGCTGAGCATACAGAACCATCGCACAGCCCAGACAAAACTAGCAAGATGTGGCCACAGACAGTGATGGCCAAGGGGCCTGTCGCATGCCTTCACGGACTAAGAGTATATAAAATCACAACGAGCCAATCAGATTACAGAGCAGTTTCATGTGTGTTATAGCCTAGTTTTGGGGGCGGGGCCAGGGGAGAGAGAGATATATGTCACATGGGCTGTTATGGGTCTGGTCTGCCTATACTAAGCCATGATGGACACTGGGATCTAAATCAGATGAATTAAATGTGACCCTCCTTCCTGGATCTGCAAACAACATGGAGCCCTTTGTAATTCCCTACTTCCGTGACTCCGCCTCGGCACGCCGCCATCCACATACTCGACAGTGGTGTATTGAAAGCACAGTGCCAGAATATGCAGTGCTCAGTCACTGGAACCAGGAATAGAGGGAGGGCAAATCACCGGCTTACATGCAGAGAGCTGGCGTCTTGACCCGTCACATTCAATCTGGAAAAGAGTCTGGCTTTGGAAAGGCGATAAAATGGACCCGGTAGCACGCAGGAAAGCATGGTGTCGAGCGTGCCGGGCGAGATGGGCTTCTGGGCCCTGAGAGGCTGCTGGTAAAGGTGAGTCTGAAGGAGCCGTCAGGCGTGGGCAGGCGAGGCACGTTCCCAGGCTGCAGCGGCATCATCCGCTCATTAAGGAACTGGGAAGAATCTACTGGGCAGAGCCGGAGCTCGCCAGATAGGATAGCCGCAGAGAGAGCACAATTCAGGAAAGAGGAAGATGGGTGTCTAACCGGATTAGACCCACCTGATCGAGAAATGGACAAAATGTGAAGAAGATTTTCAAAATGAAAAAGGCAATAAAAATCAACATTACTGACAGGAGGCAGGGTGGAAGGCAGGAGGGCGTCTTATTGCAGCAACGAATAAGAGCAACGCTACTGCAGAAGCCACGAAATGTTTGAAGTGAAGGTCGGGTTATCCCTGAGGTCGCTGCCAGGGAGGCCACAGGGATGAAGGATACCCCAACAGAAAGACCTGAAAAGATCATTTACAATCCAGTACCAAAGAAAGGGGACCTGACAGAGTGTGCAAACTGTTACGCAGTTTCCCAAGTATCACAAGTCTGTAAGATGATGCTAAAGATCATTCAATACAGCTTAGAGCCCACCAAAGAGAAACGGCTCACGTACAAGCCGCAAAGACACATCGTCACCCGAGAGACATCACTGCCGAATCAAAATGGATAATCGAAAAAACTACAGAGGGCCACAGGGAGGTCAACATGTGCTTTATTGATTACAGCAAAGCCTTTGATTGCCTCTGTCTTGTCAAACTGTGGGAGAACAATGGATGTTTTAGAGCTTATTTTCCTAATGAAGGATTTTTACAGTAGATGAGGAGTGACAGTCAGGAAGGAATATGGAGAATGAGTGACTGTACAAGGACATATACAAGGAGATGCATATGACCACCGACTTGCAGAACATATATGACGAGAAACGGGATTAGAAGTATGGGCTATGGGCCAAAGATTAGGCGGATAAATATCGACAACTTTCAATACGCCAATGACAATGCATTTATAGCAGAAAATGCAGATGTGAGACTCGGATAAGGAAAGTTAAAGAAGATGAAGTGAAAAGATGAGACTAGAGATAAATGCAAAGAAAGCAGAGGTCATGAACACAGAGTCGGCAGCTGATGGTAGTGATGATGGACAAAGAAGTTAATGTGAAACAGCTGGATGAGTCTTTCAATCAAGGAAAACAAACCAGTAAAAGTACAAGACGAACCAAACAATTTAGCTGAGCACGGGAGCCTTTCAGGTTTAAAGTACAAAAACTTGAAGTAGCTCACAGTGTCCCCCATGACATGGATTAGGTGGTCACTCTATTCAGAAACCTTTCCTCATCATCTAGTACCTAATCATATTTTGGTTCCATGATACAGAGACACAGAACAATGAACTTCCTCAGCTTCACAGGTTCACAAGTTAACAATAAAATAAAAGAGCTACAGGTTCCTCGGTACAATCAACAGTGACGGAGAAGCTGGCCGTCGAGACACACAGCTGGCAGCTGGCAGATATGTGATGACGGACACAGGCAAAAGTCCTACAAAGAAACATTTTTGAAGGTGTTTTTCTAAGAGCAAAGACCAGATTTGTTCACTTTCTAAGGATGTGAAAGAAGAAAAAGCAGGACAGGAATTTGAAGAGCATCACGGGCTGCGAGGAGGACAAACTGATTCCTGATAAAATCAAGCCTGACCAGACGGAGGCTGTCATTTTTTGATCATATTAAGAATAAAGATCATAATGTTTGGACAACCAGCAACAAGATGGGTGGACAATCATAACACCAAGGAAGCTATTGCTGGGAAGCCTGAAGATCCAGACAGAAGATAGAAAGTAGTGAAGGAATGCCGTCTATATGGTCATCAACTGAACCGGCAGTTAATCATAATAATAATTAGGTTAGCCAACATATTTGCAGAAAATGGGTGGGTGGGTCTTTGGGGGGCAGCCGAAGATGGACAGGCCTGTAAGCCAATGGACTGCAAACCTGATTGTTCATAACAAACACACAACAATGACATCATAGTAAATGTTTATTATTTTATTAGAGAGTAAGCTGCAGGGACTGGTGTTTAGAATGTGTCATCCATTTGTTGAAGGTTTTTAGCCACAGGAAAAATACAAATTTGCTCTGCGTTCCGAGCCGGTACCGAGCCTCCCCGCCCCCCCCTTCATGAGAGATATAATCGTGGCATGCTGACATGCCATCTGTGTGTCAGGACAGATAGCAGCACAGATGAAAATAACTGTGAGGCGAGCACAGCTCTCTGAACCTCCCTCATCTCCTGGAGACGCCAAGCACTTTCAAAGTAAACTCTTCCCTTGTTGACTTTTGTCTAAAGTCTTTGTGACTTTGTTCATTTTTTTGTTTTTTTGAGCCTGTTACCATGCCGTAAATGTGAACTGGAGCCTTGGTTCCCCTGAGCGAGCTTCAGTCCTTTTCAAGGTGTCTCCTCTGTGAAAAGACTGATTCCTGATTTATATGAGATCGCCTTGTCTGTGCTGCATATAGAAAATTGCCAAGGGCTCAAACATCACCAACCTTGTGCTCCAATAATTCCACCTGTACATTTACCAGTCTCTCTAAAAAATCTGTTGTGGCAGAAATGGACAGGAGGGGTCGTGGTGGTTAGGGTTAGGGTTGGGGGTCATTACTTTGTGTGTGATCTGAAATCCCAAAAGAGGACCCGAATGAGGTGCATGTGTGTTTCAAACTGGGACCTGCTGCGGCCAATGAAGGCGCCTTTATCTGACTGTCCCAGTATGGACATACCCTCCATCACAGGTCTTTATTCAGGGGATGGTAAACCCCAATTAGGTCTCTGCTGCACAGCATGCTGGGTAGCGCCAAGAAATGAGTCAGTCCAAGGCTCGAGCCGTGTGCCGCCTGCAGGTAGTCCCCGTGGGCACCGCTCGTTACCTGGCTACCGGACGCCCTCTCCGTCACTGCTGCCCACCCCCGGCCCACGTGCCATGTGGAGAAGCGGGCGGCCGAGGGTTCGGTGTGGAAGGAGGGTGCGAGTGTGGCCTTAAAATAGGCCCCTTGGGTGTCAGCTTTTCTGGGAAGTCGGAGAGCAGGAATGCGAGCAGATGGGTAATCAATACGGCCGTCTGCAGGGAGAGGAGCTGGTGCTTCAACGGCAAACAGCTGCAGATGCTGAGACCAAGCTCTCAAAAAGGCCGCCTCAAGAATTAATTTGAAAGCGAGGCTTCGCCCTGGCTGAGGCTGAGCTCCGCTATTCCTTGGGCAGGAGCTGAAATGTGCCTCCACGTATTTCAAAACATCTATTCCCATTTAACGACAAAGAATAAGCATGTTAGGAGTCTCCCAGTGTCATCATGCACTGCGTTCAGCCTCAGAGAGCTCGAGCCAAAATGTAAGATTCTGGAACTAATCAGCTGAGATGCAGCGTGTGCCGTTTGGGGTCATAATGGCCCGTGATGAAAAATGCCATTTCAGGGTGACGGCGGCTTCCTGGCGCAACTTAAGATGAGAGCAGCATTGCATGAGTTATGTGGGGTCCGTGAATGTCAGCTCCCTCTGCAGGGGGCATACGGAGAGAGACAACGGCTGAAGTCCATAGCTGAAACATCAGCCACTGCCAGTCGGCGCCCTCCGGTGGCCAGAGACTTGATTCACATGTAGGTATTTCTGATAACTGACCTGCAAGCCCCCAAATAGGCCCCTCACCTTTTCCAAAACAGTAGAGAGGATAGAAATTGCAGCAGGTGTCTTGTTACGCGTGAGCAGCCTGATCGATCCTCTGCTGAAGTCTCGTCTGGGCTGAAGGACCCTCGGGCATCAACACGGTGGCGGTAAGCGGTTGGATCACTCAGTTTGTAAATGAGGCGCCGTGACAGCACCCCCCACGATCAGAGGGGAGCAGTTCAGTCCAGACAATTATTCACCTTGTGAGGCATGAGTGGCTGATGCCCTGCTCTCAGATCCAAACCCAAAGGCTCGGCCTTTGGCCCAACAGATGACATTCGGGATCAAGGCCAGGCTACAGTGAAACGGCTTGCTCAGCTGAGAGGGTCAACCAAGACGGGGAGGGGGGGGCATAGCTTATAAACTTTTCTCTCTTCCACCAAGTCAGGAGACACTTATGTGAAAAGTGTGATGTCTTGCAAGTGAGAAGGGAAAAAATTGCCAAAATGGAAGGCTTTAAGAGTATTCATCCTCCACCGCTCCTTTTGGTGTGTAAAACCATACGAATGTCGACCCTTGATGCTGACAACCCAATGACGTCACTTTGCTTTCAGAATAGCGCAGAGGGACCTTTGGTTCATTTAGCTGATCGCCTTTCAGCCATGGATAATCCATAATGAATCCTGATTTTCTGCCCAGAAGAGCAGAGGTAAAATGTTTGACCTGCTGGAGATGCCTTCAAAGCCTTTCTGAACTGTCTGCTCTCCTTCATCCTCTCCTTTTAGCTGGCGTCCCTCCGTGTTGCACTCGTTTAAGAAGCTGAGCAGCAGGAGGTGGTAAGAAAGGGTGTGTGTGTGTGGGGGGTGATTTTATTGTTAACTTGTGAACCTGTGAAGCTGAGGAAGTTCATTGTTCTGTGTCTCTGTATCATGGAACCAAAATATGATTAGGTACTAGATGATGAGGAAAGGTTTCTGAATAGAGTGACCACCTAATCCATGTCATGGGGGACACTATGAGCTACTTCAGGTTTTTGTACTTTAAACCTGAAAGGCTCCCGTGCTCAGCCAAATTGTTTGGTTCGTCTTGTACTTTTACCGGCTTGTTTCCTTGATTGAAAGAATCATCCAGCTGTTTCACATTAACATTAGTGACACATGCATGATTACAGGAAACTGACCAATCAGCACACAGCAAGAACTCGTGCGTAAGTGAGATCTGGGTCCCTTTAATTGAAATGGTTGAAATGGTCATTTACAGACCCTGTCGTAGCTCATAGTCCCCCCTGATGTGGATTAGATGGTCATGCTATTTCTGAAGGCATGACAGGTCTGAGACAGCAGAGGCCAGTTAATGTGTCCGAAAACCTGCTCCTGGAATCCAAAAGAATCTGAAAACATGCAGGAAGCAGTACTCCTCTCTGCCTCTAGGGGGCAGAGAGGCCACCGTCCTGTAATGAGCATGCGCAGACCTAACCATGAACACAGACACTTATTACCCCCAGCAAAGGGTCAGAGACTGGATACCGCAGACAATGGTCTGTGACTGAGCGACCAGGCGGCAGCAGTGACTGCTGCAGCTGGCAGTTCCGCCTGGCTTAGCTGGCACGCCGTGTTTGTTAGAGAATCCGCATTATGGGCAGACGGGGAACTTAACGACGACAGTGGCAGCAGAGGCAGATCCCCCATCTATTGTTTATGTACAAAAGACTCAAAGGAAGGAAGAGACGCCATTAGGCTCCCCGGCTGGTCAGGTTCTCCAGGTTATTTTCATTAAATGAAATAAATAAAAGGAGCAGCAGGATGTTGCATGATAGAGCGGGAGAGGGGACAGGGAATAGGGGACAGGGCACAGGGGGCGGGAACTGGGGACGGGGCACAGGGGGCGGGAGCTGGGGATGGGGCACTGGAGATGGAGCACAGGGGGCGGGAGCTGGAGATGGGGCACTGGAGATGGAGCACAGGGTGCAGGAGCTGGGGACGGGGCACTGGAGACGGGGCACAGGGGGCGGGAGAGGGGACAGGGCACAGGGGGCAGGAGCTGGGGATGGGGTACTGGAGGCAGGGCACAGGGGGCGGGAGCTGGGGACGGGACACTGGAGAAGGGGAACAGGGGGTGGATTCTGGGGATGGGGCACTGGAGGTGGGGCACCAGGGGCAGGAGAGGGGACGGGGCACTGGAGACGGGGCATAGGGTGCGGGGGAGGAGACAGGGCACTGGATAAAGGGCACAGGGGGCGGGAGAGGGGACAGGGTGCAGGGGGCGGAAGCTGGGGATGGGGCAATGGAGACGGGTCACAGGGAGTGGGAGCTGGGGGCTCATCTTTCCCACTGTTACTGTGGTAACCCCCCCACCCCAGGTGGGCTCTGAGATGCGAACCGTATCTGTCTGGCCGGCCTTACAAGCCTCCAGCTCCGCTATGTGGCCTGTTAGCCACCCCGAATGCTGTATTCATTCTTTGCTAAGTTTGTGGTCTCAGAATGTTTGTTGTATGTTTATGGCAGTCATGAGCTGGAGTTAACTCAGAGAATGTACACTGACTTTGAAGGGGATTTCCCCTTTTTCCCTTTTAAAAACACACCAGACAGACAGTCCTGCAACCTGTAGCACTCAGGCTTCTAATTGAGCATGATGAGTCGGTTTAATACATGCAAGGATCTGCGTGCCGCACACCCCCGCCCTCCATGGCACGCTGCCCCTAAAAAGCGTGGCAGCTGCCGGAGCGGGCCCCCCCACACGGCAGGTCCCTGGCACGGCCGGGCAGATGGCTCGGCACAGAAATCGGAGCAGGGCCGGGCCTACGCTACTCACGTGACGCTTCAGTCCAGGAGCTCTGCGGCAAATCGCACAGATATTTCAAAGAAGGTTTTATCCGCAGGGATCCGATGCAGCAAGTTGGCGTCTCACCCACATGGCCGGATCTGCACTACAAAATTATTCGGGTTATGCAATTCCTTCAGTGTTACAGCATCAGCCCCCCTGCAGCTGACAGACTCCGGTTAATTCACCGTGAGATGTGCTCCTGGCCAGCCGTCCACTGTGTGGAGATACAGCCACCGTGAGATGTGCTCCTGGCCAACCGTCCACTGTGTGGAGATACAGCCACCGTGAGATGTGCTCCTGGCCAACCGTCCACTGTGTGGAGATACAGCCACCGTGAGATGTGCTCCTGGCCAACCGTCCACTGTGTGGAGATACAGCCACCGTGAGATGTGCTCCTGGCCAACCGTCCACTGTGTGGAGATACAGCCACC
>JAAGVU020000044.1:3721361-3738334 GCA_011763525.2 Mormyrus iriodes | reverse complement strand
CCGTGAGATGTGCTCCTGGCCAGCCGTCAACTGTGTGGAGATACAGCCACCGTGAGATGTGCTCCTGGCCAGCCGTCAACTGTGTGGAGATACAGCCACCGTGAGATGTGCTCCTGGCCAGCCGTCAACTGTGTGGAGATACAGCCACCGTGAGATGTGCTCCTGGCCAGCCGTCCACTGTTCAAAATGAAACTAAATTTAAACACGAGAAATTCAGAGATCTTGTCAATTAATTGTGTGGAATTTAATCTTTAAAATTTTTAGTACAGGTTTGGCCTGAATCTGGCTTGGTCCGGGCCTTGGCCCTGGCTTGGATCTGGCCTGGATCTGGCTTGGGCCTGGCCTTGGTCCTGGTCTTGGTCTGGCCTGGATCCGGCTTGTTCCTGGCCTTGGTCCTGGCTTTGACCTGGGTCGGGTTTAGTCTGGCCTGGTTATGGCTTGGTTGTGGCCTGGGTCTGGCCCTGGTGGTGACCACGCTCCATTACAGCACCAGGGCCATGCCCCCTCCCCTGGCGCTCTGTGATTCAGCTGGGCCCCAGAAGGGCCTCCCACCCCCCCCTCTGTGGTGCCCACGTGTGGAGAGCCCGAGCTTCATGAGTGTCCACGACATGTCAACATAACATCCAGGCGGCACGTGTCTCCAGAGTCGCTGAGATAACGTCTCAGTCCCCGGGGCAGATTAGCGGGGCCCGCTCATTCTCACCCAGGGGACACACTACTGGGGCTGCAGCCCGGCACTCAGGCCCTCGACCTATTTAGTGCCGTAGGCCCGCCTCCCACACGCCGAACGCACCCTGGGATGTGTCACGGGGGACACCGCCCACTCCCTGCTCCGCTAAAAACACTTTCGCCTTTTTGTTCTGATGAAACAAACAAAGGTTTGCTTTGTGTTATAGCCTCCTCACAGCAAATGACTGCCACGCTTCATGGGGCAGCCAGCAGTCGACCTCCATGGGTGAGTTTGAGGGGAAATTCCCCAAGAACAGCACAAATAATTGACACGCTTAATAACTCATGCAATGGAAAACTTGTTTTTCTTCTATCTTCTTGAAAACATATCTTCAAAATCTGACAAATCCTACACACACACACACACACACACACACACACACTAAGACACACACTCAGACATACAGACACACAGACGCACACATGGACAAGCACACACTCCATTTAACATCCTTGAGAGATGCATAGCACACACACGAACATACACACAGGCACACTCATACAAATAGACACACACACACAGACACACACACACACACACACACAGACACATACACACAGATACATTCATAAAAATAGACACACACAGACACATAGACACACACACAAACAGACACACACACACAGACACACATGGCATAAGAAGAACGGGCAGCTTTGCAGCTGGGGGGGTGGGGGCTCAGTGACCTGGATGTAGCTGATAATTGGGATAATTTGAATGACAGGGTTGGGGGCAGGTGGAGCTCATGGGGGGCGGGGGGTGGTATGAATCTGACTCGTTTATGACCCAGCTAGCTATTAATCCAACAGGGGGCACAGTGCCTGCGTGTGTGCTGGGGGTTCGAGCTCCCTTACCGTGCGCCCACAGGGACGCCCATTACGCCAGGCATGTCCTTGACCTTTAAGCCGCGCTTTTCACCAAAGGCAGTGTTGCCCCAGATTCTTTGGAAAGATCAAACTTTTGGGTGGGAAGCTGGAGAGGGGGCGATGCAGAATGGGGTGATATGGGGCGCTAGAGGATGCCATGTTCAGCACAGGGAGTTGGCTGAGCCTGACTCTTCTTTACTCCTTTACTTCTCTGGCTCACTGCCCCGTCAACATCACCAAGCATCTTGCAGGAGTGGCCCTAAAGAGGAGGCCCCGGGCCCCAGGGACAAATATCCAGCAGGAGGCCTGTGCATGCTACACTCTGTGTGACAGCCCAGCGACTCAGTCTGACACCACCCAGTGGTGGTGTGGTTGAGAAGCTGGCCCATAAAGATCCCAGAAGTTGAACTACTGTTGTACCTTAAGGAAGAATAAAATTTCCATGTATGGATGAAATAGGTGGATGGATCTTCTAACTGCTTATTTTGGTCAGGGCTGCAGGAGGTTAGGGTTAGGTTGGGGTACACCCTGGACTGGAGGTCAGTCCGTCACAGGTATGCTAAGAAAGGCATGCTAAGAAAATTAACAATTTATGTGAGTCAGATGAAGATTATATCATTTCAACATCAGGTGAACACCATGTGAACATCATTTGAAGGGCAGATGAAGGCTGTCACACGTCTTTTAAGGCGGGATGCCTCTCAGGTTTTCCCTGTAATATTTCTGAGGTGCATGAGACACACTGAGAGAGTGAATATTTAAAAAATCTGCTAAATCAACTTTTTTTCTCCCTTGAGCTCATTACTGTTCCTCTCTCTCCAGTGGGTGTGAGACAAGATAAAAAGATGAGAAAATAATAAAATAAATGAGGGAAAGATGGATGTAAAATGGTAACTCAGGAGCCGCTATGATCCCGGACACCAAGGAGGTGCTTCACACAACCAACAGGATCCTGTGATCCATGGTGACCCCCACCAAACGGCCAGGGTGGAGGTCATGGTGCCTCTCATCCCCACGCCGTACTGATTACCCCCGGGGCTGCTGCCCTATCACCCTTCAGCTAAATAAAACTAAATTTAAAGTTAACGAGTCCTCGCCTAACCAGACCCAGCCTGGCACGGTCGAGGTATTCCACTACCATTATGCTCGTTATACTAATTAAGCACCCTGGGTCTTAATGATTTGGGGCAGAAAACAAATCGATGGAGGAGCGTGGGGCAGGCAGGTTCCCAGGGAACGTGGTAGCTATGTTCAGTCATCACTACACCACACTGCTGTTCCAGAAAACAGGGCAGCGAGGGTCTTCTTACAGCTTAAGGCCCAAAGCTAACAGGATGGTTGTATCACTGTAAACACTGTCCATGGAGGGGTCTCTCTTTTGTTCTCTCTCTATCTCTCACACACACACACAGGCTCTCTCTCTCTCTCTTTCACACACACACACACACACACACGTGCATTCACATACACACGGCGTTTATCATCACAGCCGACGTGACAGAAAATCGTCCGTCACCTCACAGAGACAGCAGCCTCATGGACATCGATAATGGCAATGATGATGATAACTGACCTGCAGGTTCATTTGAGGAGAAGCTTTATTCTCTTCCTTCTAAACTGAGAACAACAGACATGCTGTTTTTTGTGCTGTTTACACATGTTCTCCCCATTTATCATATCCCTCATGTCAGAGCAGAGCTGAAATCAGATACTAGAGGCTTAGAATCCCTGCACAAGGAACAGGAAGTCAATGCCCACACTGTTCACATGACAGGAAGTCAATACCTGTGTTTATGACATGACTGAGCAGAGGGACAGAGGAGTCAGTCGGGGGTGGGGTATTCCTTAGCATGTTGTTAATCCAGATATTCATCAGCACGTGGGAAATATAGTTTACATGGAAGCTTGCAGAAGCTCTGGGGTTGTTTGTTGTGGTGAAAAGGTGAATCTGTTTGTGCCCTGGTAGTTTAAATATTTTTAGATTAAATATCCGGCAGCGAAGAAGCGGTAACTGTGTTGTTGTCAAGACCTGAGTCTGGGGGTGAGGGCAACTGAGCCACACTGGGAGCTGAAAATAGGGCATGAGCCTGGCGATTGTGTGTGGGGATTACCTGTAACTGACGCGGCCTGTGGGAGCGACCGCAGCCTGCGACTCACTGGGGGCGGCAACGGAGGAGCATATCAACCAATCAAAGCGGAGGAGAAACTATAGCTCTGCCTCCTTGGCACATAAATGTTCAAATGTCAGTCCAAAATCGCCCCCCCCCCCACACCAGTTGAGTACCGATTATCGAAATGCTGTCAGGGGGTTGGGGGAGAGCGGACAAACTCCCATGCTCCCCTAATGACCACCCATCTTTGTGTTTTTGGGCTCACCACACAAACAAACCCCCCCAGTCTTCCATTAGAAAGCCAATGGTAGCGTTCCCATGAGCTTGCACCCACCGTTGGACGGATGTCCCAGCACTGCGACTCCCAGGCTGGCAGGCAACCAGTAAAATGAAGGCTGTGGGTGCAATGGTCTCAGTCCGACCCACTGGTGTTGGGTCGTGTGAAGCCCAGAGTCTCACAAATAAATATGGTTCAGACCCAGTAACACTCAAGGCATAGAAACATTCCATAGTACTTAAAACAGCCTGTAGCTTGCTCACTGGGGCCAGACCGGACTAGCCGATCAACGATGGGTCACCGAGGCCACTCCCCTTCAAAGCAGCGATTGGCCTATTAGCAGTGTGGCCGAGCGCATGCTGGTTGTCCTAAGACCTCTGCCTTCAGCCTTTGCACCCCCTACAGCTGTCCAGCCTGGCTCCCGCTAACTCACAGCTTCCCCCGATAAAGATGCATTTTTAATCATAAAATAAAATATGAGTGTTTAAAAAACAATAAGGATTAACGATAATAAGGATTGTAAGTATTACATGACATTTATTGGGTTTGATTAATCATTAAATATGTAATCTATTGTAAAAGGCCTAATTAGACAGCAGCTAATATACAGCACATGATTCATTTATGAAATAAAGTTCGTCATTAAGTTCATATCAGGCCACATTATTATGCCCTTAATGGCTTTTGTACATATGAAGCGTAGCCTTATAGCAGATCGTTAAGCATTAATGTCCTTTTTACAAGCATTTACCACCTTTCACTTCTATGCTGTTGTTTAACTGATTCCATTACCTAAAGTGACTTTTAATTTCAGCCATTTATGCAGTGAGATGTTTTCCTGGAGACATTCAGGTTAAGTACCTTCAGAAAGAGCACAGCAGTGGCTTTCGGCGGGGGGTGGAGGGCTGAATTTCAGGTTACACGTCTGGGTCACCGACCCCCCGCTACCTGCTATGCCTGGGGTGTTTCTCAATATGAGTACTTGACTGTACTTGTGTTCTCGTGTACCCGTTTTACATCATCTTCCAAGCCAAAGACCAGTTCCAATACTCGAGAACAGAAGTACAGGAGGATGGTAAAAATCCCCGGATGTTGTTCTTGCCCCGCCCCAAATATCAAGGATACATCGGTTGCATCCTCACCAAACGAGACCGGTCCCATGATTCACTGCTCCCCAAGTTTGTTTTTGGGAGGTAAGTAAACAAGACTGATCTTGCCAAGAACACAAGTACGATCTTTGCGTTCTTGATATTGAAAAACACCCCTGTTCTTTTTCACCAAATGTGTTACACTTTTTGACCCCCACCCCAACATGAGGCTTCTCCAGAAAGGTTCCCAACTAGCTGTGTACTATCAGTTTTAGTAGAGAATAATAACCATTAACTACTTTGCTTAAGATAATAACCAACCAATACCTGGTATGTTGTAGTTACTGTATCTGTAATTATATTGTCACTTTATGTGTCCTGTAGCTGTATAATTATTTCCGGTCCTGTAACTAACAATAGTTACTCCTTCTGTCCTCTGTCTTTTCCGTACAGTTCAAATGTTATTATTTCATGCATATTATTCAAAATTCTCTCTTGAATTTGTAGTGGCAAAATCGTTGCCGCTTAATGTGGATTATGGTAAACCATTTAAGATAAAAGCCCCTGATCGTCTCCCATTACGGACCCAAAGCAGGGACGCTAGCCAAGTGGGGTCAATTTAGAGGGTGTCCTGAGCATCTGCTCCTCCAGATCAGAAAGGCACTCGCGAGACGTAACTTTCTCTTGAATAAAATACCAAAATGCACAGCCAAGCTATGCGCTTACTGTGATTAGCACTGAGGCAGCGAGCTAATCTGATTATGGTGTGGAAGACATTGGTTCCATCAAGAAATAAACTGGGGCCCGTTCTAAAATGGCAGCCCGATGTTGGTTCTGGCCCAGTGGCCCGCTCCAATGGGAGTGTTTGACCTTGTGTTTGGCTTGATGCGACAGGCTGGAGTCTGATAGGCTGCTGCAGGATCTTCGGTTCAGGACATGGGAGCGGTCCCAGTACAGAACTGGGCTGTTTACTTCCATAAGTCTGGCACTTCCATGCCGGCCACCTCACCCATGGCGTGAGCCGATTTTAGGGTAGACATCTGCGCAATGCCACAAGAAAACCACAAGATGTTTCCCCTCAGCTGGAGAAGCTCACCCTAGTCAGAGACATCAAAGCCAAATGCCAGCAGGGGGCGGTGCTGTCCAACCAGCAGAAGTGGGGGTGGGCAGGGAAGGAGCTACTTATTCAGGAAAAACCATGTCTGTCCAGTGTGACCAGTGTGGGGTATGAACGGGGCTGACAGCCTATAAAAACAAAAATAAAAAGATGCTGTATTTGGGGTGAGGGGGTGGGGGCTGGATTGGAACTCAAAGGCCGAGCTGAGGGCTGCAGGACAGGAAAGAGGAAAAATAACAGAGCAGGTGGAGGCAATCAGCAATCACCGTGGCAACCCTGGTCACCCGACTCCGCCCCCTATGTCCACCCCTCCCCCTCACTAACACTTTCCATAAAAGAAGCAGCTAAGAAATTAAATGCAGTTAAGTTTGACTAGATCTTAAGACTACTTACTATAAACTGTGATGCCGGCTAATTAAATCATGTGGTAACTAATTGGAATTAAAAAAAAACCTAAGTAACTCTAAACCTAAAGCAGACTTTGGTTGGGCTACTCGGCAGGGGGCACCGCCAGCCCAGGTGCTGCAGACTGCAGAGATGCCCTGTAACCGTGGTCATGGCAGCAGACCCAGGCCATCATCGCGTGCGCTGTGGTGGCACTTCAGCCTGCAAACTCCACTCCCATTCAGCCCCTGCAAAGCAAAATGGCAGGAAAGAAACTGGCTCTGTCCAGCCAGCGCTGAGTTACAGCTTCTGAATCCCCAAGGAAACAGCGGCATCATCTCCCCCTCGAGATGGAAGAAGGCGACACAGGGGAACAACGTGACCTAGGTCCCCCAGACGTGCCTACTGTGTGGTGAGGCCCCGCTATGTCGGCTTTGCAAGTGCCTGCTGAAAAATGACCCCCAGACTGAAGTGGGCGTGGCCTCGTTTCCCAAGTTCTCCATATCGGTCAACCGTGCAAAGGAAGAGGAGTGCAGGAGGGTGGAAACAGTCCTTGCATGGCAGTCGGAGTTAGCAGGTGACGATTACCGGTGAGGCTCCAAACACGGTGACTGCTGTGCACTTAAAGCAGCAAGTGGGCCCACGCTGACAGCTAACAAGGGCACGCTAACGGCACGCTCTTACTGTGCTCACCTAGACCAGCAAACCCGGACCACCTCTGAGCACTCAGGCCAAGTCCTCGTGGAGTAAATTACCGTCTTTATACTTCATTGATTCATGTAGAATGTCAGCAGCATGATGCATAGACAGAGAGAGAGATAGCCCTCTATGTTATTGACTCACAGGTTTAAGATGCTGTATGTTGCTTAGTGAGTGTGGGAGGGAAGGGGCAGGGTCAGAGCCCCAATTACTCTACCGGCCCCTCATTCTCTGTGACGTCCCAGGTCCTGTCCAGGCCCATGTAACATGGTTCTATTCTCCGTCGCGACCCATAAGTTTCACATAGTTGTTATTTTTGGTCAGCTTTAAGTATGAGATGAGAATCTCGATCAGTGTGTGTGACTGTCAGCTGGTGTGCTTCTCTGTCGGTGTGTGAATCTCGATCAGTGTGTGTGACTGTCAGCTGGTGTGCTTCTCTGTCGGTGTGTGAATCTCGATCAGTGTGTCAGGGCGTTGATTGGCATCGTGCTTCAGCATGTTTTCCTGAGTAATGATTTCTGCGTGTGTATTTTTGCAAAAATGTAAAAATGTTTGCACATGTGCCCAAACAGACACCCCCACACACTCTCTGTCTGTCTCTCTCCCACACACAACCGCCCCCACACACGTACAAGGCCTGTACAAAAAAGCATATGGCTATACTCACAGACAGAGGTATGCATACACACTAACACACACTTGTACACACACACACACAGACATATGTACACACACACACACACACACACACTCCCAATCTACTTCTCTTTCGGATGTCAGTCATGGACAAGCTGCTGTAGGCATCAGAAGTTCTTTGTGCTGAAAAGAATCCTCGTGACTGTAGGGATGCTGTTTCCATATCGACGAAGAAACAGGAGCGGAGCGTGGTCCAATCAGGATCCAGCTTCCATGGACAAGGCCAGATAAACAGGGAACAGTAACAAAGAGCCACCTGCAGGAATCAGACACAGGATTGACGGTTATTTTCAGGACACTGAGCCCTGTAATTGATTCAGTCCCACCTGTGGATTCTGCCTGCCACAGTCCAGACAGAATGGACTGATATGTTCACTGAAACCATGGAGAGACATAGAGAAGAAAGTACATGCTGGTCTGCTCCTCTATGCTTCCAGAACATCTCCAGTGGTGTAGAGTAGTAATCTCTGAGAGCTTCTGCTTTGGAACGTCTGGTTTTCCATACCCTTCAAATTCCACACCAGTGACCCTCGAATGACACCGGAACCGGGGACCAGAACTGTGGACCAGAGTCCACAGGGCTTCCAATGATATGGAAATAAATGCTCCTTACTGCCTTCTGCTGGCCAAATACCAGCATTGCATCAGCAAATGAAAACGTGAACATATTATTATGAATAAGTCAGCGACGAAGCGGTCATCAGAATCGGCTTATTGTATTATGGGGGAAACCACTGCGCCTGTACAGGGCTCAAAAAATGAGCCCATAATGAATTTAGCTGCTGTACCGTGGTATTATTCATTATCTTTGAGAGCTAAAACTTTTGCTGGCGGTAAGTGGAAATAAAACACCACATACGAGTTGCACCCGGATAGCGGTGCGGCCCACACACAGCTGGCGAATGCCTCTCTATCAAAGTCCCTTCTACTTCACAGCAGAGAAGCTGGATGCTACGTTAGATCAAAGTTCTAATGGCAAGGATCCTAGTTTTAAAGGGGCGGATACACACAGTAAATGTTGTAGGATTTTGCTTTGTGGTATGGCTTATGTGGGAGGGGCATGCAAGCCTACGAAGCCCTGAAGGGCATAAATCACTTTTACCCTGAGGAACCAGGTCAATGCTAAGCACAGCTGCAGAACAAGAGGCCGAAGGTATAGACTAGCTTGGTGCCAGCCGTAATCAGAACACAGAAGACACTGTGTGATGTGTGCCACGAGGTTGTGGGGAGGGTGTTTGGAATAAGCACCCTGCTGGTGCTCTTGGGGAGAAATTGCTGAGCACCTGGTCAGACTGGCACCCTGGGTCATCTGTGATGAATCCCATCCTCTGCCCTGATATGCCCTTTACTGTGGAACTAAGAATCTCTTGAATATTTATGCTGAAATATCCACATTATATGCATCATTTACCCATAATGACAAATATGAATTATCGGTTATCCATCAAGTATAATTACTGACCTTAATTTCTCTCTCAGCACTAGGTTCTGCTGTGTTTGCTGTTGACTGGTAGAATGATATGTCGCGGTTCAGGAAGCAGGGAGTCGGGACCAGGCGTGGGGGCAACCAAAATCGCGAGGGGTCCGAAAAAGGGGACCACCAGAACAGGAAGGGCTAAGGTATACACTATGGCTCGATGTCAATGACAGGACTGGGGAGCACAGGACTGGGAGGCACTCTTATACAGGGCTGACGAGGGAGCAGATGAGGGGCAGCTGAAGTGATTCACGCGAAGGCTAAAATGAGAGGCAAGACAAATGAGCAACAGGCATGGCTCGTTAGAGCCACACTGGGGTGAGGATGAGGGGGCAGGAAAGCAGGGCGTGACATGATCTATATAATGACCGGAATGATAACAATAATACCTGCCCAATAATATGCATGACCTTCATAATGACCTGTACAATAACCTCCGCAATGACCTTCACAGTAACCTGTATGATGACCTCCACAATGACCTTCATAATGACCTGTACAATGACCTTCACAGTAACATGTACAATGACCTCCACAATGACCTTCATAATGACCTTCCTAATGACCTGAACAATAACCTCCACGATAAACTTCACAATGACCTCGTACATATACTTCCTAAGTTTATTCCCTTCACGTAACCTGGTGTAATTCTCATACACACCCACACATACACACACACAAAATCTGAGATTGCCTGAGAAGAGGGTGACACACTGAGAGATGCCTCCTTCTCAGCGGGGGTGTGTCCTGTGGTTTCAGTTTTGGACTGTGTCCTCTTAGCTACCAGAGACCACATTGAATTGTTTGTTTAATCTTAAAAAGCCAGATGGTTAAAATGCTGGATGTGAGAAGTGAGGCACAAATATAATGTGAAGATTAATGCCTGAAACCTTCGTCACTCTCTGAAGGCTGCATGCTTTCAGAAAACGAGATGTGTGAGGGGGGAGCGTTCAAGGTGGTGGTGGGGGCGTGCTCACTTTTTTTTAACTGTCCTTGCAGTTAAAATGTTAAACTTAACTATTAGTTAAGATTGTTGTTTTTGGGCGTTCATTTGTAAATTCAATTTAAATCTGGATAAAAAATAATGGAACCAGATTATTAGACTCTGTAGAGGAAGTCTGGTGAGTCTAAGACCTGGAATTGAGTTCCTTACCCAGCAGGGACTGTCTAAGTACTGCATCTGGCACTGTGATTAAGGAGCTTGATTGGGCTTGCGGATCATGCACATGAGGATCATGCATGTCTCAAACTCCCCGCAGGAACGGGCCAGTGGGTAATGTCCCGATTTAGAGACTTTAATAAAGGCTCACACCTGGCATATGGTCACCCCATAAGACTCCACCTCCTCCAGATTTACGTAAATCACATGACCTCGTCTACGCACACAGTCTGCCTCCTGCCAGCAAAAGTTTCGTGGCGAGTAATGTTTGTGGAGGCTCTGGCATTTTTTATGGGATTCGCAGTCATGGCTGAAGCTGACATGTCTGTTTATAGTCATGCAACCCCCCCTCCCCAGTGGGTGCACCTCCATCTTTCTCCTTCTAGCTCCCTCGGGGTCCGGCAGAGCCTTGGGTTGTCTCCAGTGCACTGCCGGTCTTCAGCTCCGCCAAGCCTGTCTGCTTTGCTGCGTGTGACTTAGGTGATGCAATGATCAGGATGGCCTGAAGGCGCATCGGGGGCCATCATCCCTGCCTGCCCCTGAGATCTGCTCTCGTTTCTCTTTGTTTATTAGGGTCTCCACTGGTTCCCATGGGGATGGTCACTCCCTTTTTGTCATTTTAAACAAACTAGACCAAAAATTCCAGGAGGATCTGTGAACAGCTGTATTTACCAACAGGTTTGAAAAATGTGTATAAAAGTCTGGCCTCGAGGCGGCCTCAGGGGCGAGCGAAGAAGAGGAATGATGTCCAGGATGCTTATTTCAGTCAAGTCAGTCTGTAATTCCCAATCTCTATGTCTCATCAAAACATCAAAGCATACAAGCAGATTCATACAAGACAAGACACCATCAGTGCTGATGACAGTCTAACGAGAGGGATAATTAGCAGCTGAGTATGCAGTCAGACAGCAAAAAGGAAAGCAGAGTTGCTTTAAAAATAATTCAGAGCTCTGATAATGATTTTAATTAAGAAACTAACAGGGTGCCATGCAGGATTGGTGGTGGGGGGGGGGGCACCGTTACCGCACATCTCTTGGATCAAGTTTGGCTGTTCGGTGTCTGCGGAGTTTGTATGCCTTCTGGTTTGCTGCTCCCAGCATCACCGTGATTCTGACCTGCATGAGAGGATTTGGAGGGTGGATGGATGCAAAAAGATAAAACATACAACATGGCAGAGGAGAATTCAAACCTGCAACCCAGGAGCAGTGAGGTGGTGAGTCACGGCGCTGCCTCCATCAATTTACCGCAAGTATCAGTCTAATTCTTGACATTCAGAAAATAACAAACATTAAATAGAACATCAAGCCTCCTCAATTTATGTGCAAATAAGGCTGACAGCTAATATAATAACGAGCATCAATATGATTCTTCATTAAGCTTCAAACAATGATGCTGCTCAGCCTGCTGTAGGCGCTCGCCCACTCCTGATGTTCCCAGGAGGCCATGGGCTCCTGCGCTTATGGAGGAGATTGGGGGGAGGGAGTGTTCCCCTGGTCATGTGACCTGGTTTCCACACTTGCACTACTGTGAGGCTGTTACACTGTGAGGGATGGTTGAATTTTCATGAAGGTGATTGACTATGACATCACAGCAGATGAAAATAAACTGTAGGCATTATACTCTGATATTACAATGTAAATATTATGGTTTATTTTACTGTAACCATTACAATATGATATTACAATGGCAATATTGCGCTTATAAATATTACACCATGACCAGTACACTGTAAATATTACACTGTGATATTACTCTGTAAATATTACATAGTAACCATTACACATGTAAATATTACACTCTAATAAATATTACACAATAACCATTACACTATGATATTACACTGTAGTGTTGCACTATGACATCACTCTGTAACCATTACACTATGATACATGTTAACTGTCAGGCAGCTGACTTCAGCATGATCCAGTCGTTCACACTCTTATACTCTTTGCTCAGTGGAATGTGAACACTGAGCTGTACTACAGGGGTTGCCACGGTGATTCTTTTCCTTTTTTCCTCACTGTACTCACACTGGTTCTCTTTGGCCGCATGCCTCCAGTTACTCGCTGTCCCTATCCCCAGGCCTGAGACATTGCTGTGGCATGTCCCCTGCCTTCCAGGCTCTGGGGCTGCTGCACCCCCATCTTGCATCCAGCTGTAGTGTCTAATTAGCTGGATCATGGCTAATTGGTGAGACATTGAGACTTTATCAATTTGGAAGAAAAAAAATAATGAGCTAAACACAAAGGAACAGAAAATGGGGTGAACTTGGTGTCATTATGAAGAATTTATAAAGGATTATGGGGAATATCCAACAGCCTGGGTCAGGATAAAATTAAACTCCTACGTTATTCAGGACAACTCTCTCTAAACTACAAGGAATTAGAATTTTCAGTTTTTTACTTTAAAAAGTAAGAAAAATAAAATTATTAACATCCTTGCTCTTCAGTTACACAAATCATTAAAAAGATGGATCTTTATAAAGTTCAATTCTATCATCAGTCATCGTATCAAAGGCCCGGCTGGATTACCCCCACAGCCTACAAAGCCCTTTAGGCAAGTTATGCAAATATGTCTACTTTCAGCTCATAATCTGCTGGAAAGTGGAAGAAAGGGCTTAGGATGAGACCCAGACCCGGGCGGAGCTGCTCTGAGGGGCAGTGGGCGTTTCCTGCGTTGACAGCCACTGGCTTAATGGCATTTACAGCCACAGTGTGTCTCACTGGGGGCACGCGCTGCATTCTTCCTTTGTGACTTAGACACGTGTACATACACGCACAGAGTTTGTCAGAGAGACATACAGACAGACACACACACACAGAGTCTGTCAGACAGACAGACATACACACATATACACACAGACACAGGCTAACATGCACACACACACATACACACAGTTAGACAGACAGACACATTCACACAGACACACACACACAGACAGACAGACAGACAGACACACACACACACACTCACATATACTGGCAGAAGTATTAAAAATGGAGCAAACTTTGTACAACCCCACAGGGCAAGGATAAAAATGAGTACATATTTTGACTTTGTTTCTACAGTAACAAGGCCCAGCAGGTGCCACTGCTAGTAACCAGCATGGCAGAGAGTTGCCCGCTGCTGCCTGGGCTCCATCTTTCATGGATACAGGCAAAGCTGAGGACATCAGAGCTGGATGTGCCAGTGTGGGGCTCCCCAGCAGGACGTCCATGCCCCACCCTCAGCAGGGAGCCCTTTGGACAGGGACACGGCCTCTCAGGCCGAAATACCGGCGGCTCGTGTCGCTGGACGGGGTCTGTTGTTGTTCAAAGCTCACGGGTTCAAACCCCCAGCTATGTACTTTGCTAAGCTTGCCTCTGAGCACTCAATTGGCCTTTTAACATCGTATTGAATTTTGACTGGTCATTTGCTGCATTAGCTCGCCCTAAAATGGGCACAAAGCCCGTCATTCAAGTCGTCATGCCTCCACTTGACCAAACGTGCCAATTTGCTGGCACCTGACCCCGCCAGATACTGCTTTTATTGCTGAAAACTGTTTGCGTCAGTTGGGGGGTGGGGGGGGGGGGGTTGTGCACCGAGGGATGGAGCAAATCAAACATGATGAACAACTTATTTAGGATGCCAGGAAGAAGACGATCAGCGGCAAGTGACTGGCACATCTGTTTTGTTGCTTTATTTCATGGCTGAATAGTAAATTCATTTCATTCAGTAAATTCATTTCATTGGTACACAGTAAAATATTTGAATTAAAAACTGACCCCTTACTTCCTCGTCGATCAAGCTCAGTGTGGGTGTACTAAGAATAATGTCTCTGTTCTGTGTTCTACTCTTTCGAGCATAGAGAAGGTGACTCGGAAAATATGACTTTAAAACGTCACAAAACTGATGTGAACTTCAATTGTTCTCTGTGATGGAAATGGAATATCTGCCTGGATGAAAGGAGAAAATAAAAGATATAAAATATTCTGGGATTGTAGAATAGTGTTGTAATTCTGTATGCTTGAATATTGAGTGAGATCTTGAATTATTATTATTATTATCATTATTATTGTTGTTGTTGCATTTGTCACATTCTGCCTGCCACGTCTGCCTGACCCTCCTCTCTCCTCCCTCATGTGGCCCTGATGGGCTGCACCTGATTCTTGTTGCCCCACGTTAGTGTGTATCTACCTGTTTGTCTCGTCATCACTAGTCCAGTCATTGACATCATTCCTCCCGTTGTCTGTGCCCTACCTTTTGCTAGCCTTCCCGTTTTGATCCCTCATGGTCCTGTTTTGTTTCACTGCTCCTGTCTGTTAACCCCAATAAAGCTCCCTTTTTGTTTGCCTTACGTCTGCCCCCGAGTCACTCATTTTCATAGTCTGACAACATTAAAAATCTTTCTTTATCCTTCTCTCAACCTCTCCTTGACTTTTTTTCTTTGGTTTTTATTTAATCTCCTCTATACTGTTGACCTATTGGTGCATTTCCTAAGAGGACTACAATGTAAAAATTAGCTTTTTTTTTAGGCTCACGGCTGCCATGGTAATAACAAAATGTTCACTATGGCGAATCTCAAGGACCCATTGAGGGGGTCCCATTGACCCGTTGCCCCTGACAACTCTAAATCCAGCCAGAATGATTATGGGTTGTTCTGGAATAATCTCCAACCATCTCTCAGCATTATAGTGGTTTATCGATCAATATGGGAATGTTGGAAATTGTCTAAGCGAAGACCCGCGTTTCATGACAGACTTGTTAAGGGGGTCTTATGCTGACGGACAGTCATAACCCGGAAACAAACTGGGAATCTGCCTAATTATAGTGCAAACTAAAAGCAGCATTCTGGACGTCACATGGGCGCACTACCAGCTGGGGCGCCAAAGCTGACTCAACACACGATGACACGTGCGTGAGCGCCGTACACATTCGACGCCGTAAACCCGACATTAGCAAAAACCTCAGATGTTTTTCCACACGGCTAATTACAGAGCCCGTCAGAGAACAGCAACACTCAGACATACACTGCTGGACCCCCTTTCATCATCATAAATTCAACAGGTGCTTTCTGTTAATGTTATACAAACACTGGCTCTGTGTTTATCCAGCCCTAATGCGACCACGAGAGCCTGGGCAGGATTCATATATATTACAGCATATATTAGAACCAGCAAGGATAAGATACAAATCAGGCCCTCTGTCTCATCCATCCACCCACACATCCATCCATCCACCTGCCCACCCACCCATATATCCATCCATCCATCCATCCACCCCTTATATCTATCCATAATTGCTGGAATCTCATTCACGGCATAGGTGAGTCTGAACAGTACGTATAATCATGGACACAGGAAGGTGAAGAATGACGCCCTATTGATCAGGCGCAGGAACCGTGTTGTGTGAGGGCAGGCAGGTCATCCAGGAGACCAGCAAGCGATGGTGACGTTTGGAGGTGGAACGATCCAAGCTCTTCCAGGCTTTTCAAAGATTTTTAGATTGGACTGGGACAGATGTCTGTCTATTGCGGATGTGAAGACTGTAGGCGACATTGGCATCTCGTGTGAAAGATGATGGTCCCAGTGGTTATGGATCTACTTGTGTCTGTGCGAGAACAGAGGTAAAAGCCAAGAAGTGACTCGCGGGCTCGGACTCCCACAACCGATTTTACAGAAGCAGAGAGCTGCGATGGGTGTGACGTGGATCTAATGCAATCACACTGGAAGCTGAGCTGAAAACAAAGGGCCAGATCATAACACAGTGATCAGATCATTTCATTAAATGCAGTATTGAATTAAGGTGAAGTGCTTGAAAATAATTAATGAGCACCAGATCTGTGAATTTCAACTTAGAAAATGCAGCCATGACAACAGTATGAGAATGAAGATAATTATACTGATAAGCAGTAACGTCTAGTTTAAATTAATTAATTTACTAATTCTCATACATGTTCAGCTTCCCAGGAGCTTCCTATTGTTTGTCCGGATGCTGAAGGGGTGGGGCTTGGGATCCAGCAGGGCACTCTGGCCAAGTGCTGCTTTATGCTGCTCCTCTCCATTTAGAGCAGAACCCTGTGAAGAAGAAGAGCTGCTCAGGAGTGACAGAAATACTGGACAGAAGCTGGGCTTGAACACGTGAAGAAGGAGAAATGCCTCTACTCAAAATCAAAGTTATATTTTTATTCATATATTTATATAATATATATAATGTAATATATTTATATATATTTTTATATATTTATCAGAGTTATATTTGGTGCTAAAACACTTCCTCACACACACAATCCTGAACACAGGGGTACTTCACACACAGTCCTGAACACAGGGGTACTTCACACACAGTCCTGAACACAGGGGGAACTTCACACACAGTCCTGAACAC
>JAAGVU020000044.1:3701771-3721261 GCA_011763525.2 Mormyrus iriodes | reverse complement strand
ACTTCACACACAGTCCTGCACACAGGGGGAATGTCACACACAGTCCTGAACACAGGGGTACTTCACACACAGTCCTGAGCACAGGGGGAACTTCACACACAGTCCTGAACACAAGTGGCGCTACTCACACAGTCCTGCACACAGGGGGAACTTCACACACAGTCCTGAACACAGGGGTACTTCACACACAGTCCTGCACACAGGGGGAACTTCACACACAGTCCTGAACACAGGGGTACTTCACACACAGTCCTGAACACAGGTGGTACTTCACACATAGTGCTGCACACATGATTCTTTACAAACTTTGTCTGGAGGCCTACATTCTCCCTATGAAACCATACATTCTCTGCTCTTAATGCATCATTGGAGGTTGTTTTGGGAAAGGATATTACATAGATAGACAGATTAACATTAACTAGTAATAATATTAGCAATTGTAATGAATAATAAGGGGCAAAACTGTACCTAGAGAAATGCAGTGTTTCCCAATCCAGTCCTTGGGGAGCCCACTCCCCCAGATAGTCGACATTTTTCCTCCATTCCAGCTCGCAACATACTCATTTAATTAGCTGGATCAGGTGTGCTGGGAGCTGGGAGGATGGACAAATGTGGACTGTTTGGGGGGCGGACGGGGTCCCCGAGGACTGGATTGGGAAACATTGTATCACCGTATATTAAGGCATCAGTGAGTGCCCGACGTTAAAGCAGAACCTGATGTTATCCTTTCAGTAAGATAATAATGCTGCTCTTGTATAATTATAAGCATGTTTTTCCGTTTGATAAGTGTTTCCTTGACATAGAATCCCACATAACCGCTGCCCTAAAACTGATTATGGAGGTATAAAATGCGCTGACCAACGAAGTAGGCCTGCATGGCTAAACTGAATTGATTGCTTTCAATCGAAAAGCTAATTAGCTTAATGAAGTAGTTAGATCGGAAACTGAGGACCTCCCAGTAAATAAATATTACTTTAGTGTATTGCACAACGTGTTTTAGCATCGGGGTACTGGCGATAAGAAACATCTCATTATATCTGTCACTAAATCAATGAAAAAATACAAAATACGGTTATCAAAATTAATAGCATCGCACTGGGTATATTGAGCATAGGGAAGTTTCTTGATAGAAAATAAAAATATTTCGGAATATATACAACAGAACCACCATCTAGACATTTTAATTGGGTCATAATCGCACCCATTTTCAGAGATTAGCAAGTGTAAATCAGGAAAATATGCATATAGTGCAAATGATTCAGCGTCAGTAGTTTTCTATAAAAATGGTCCGGTGAGTAGCTTTAATCCGTACAGGGTCAATCGATTCGAGTTCGCAACTTGTAGGGACGGCCGTAGAATGACTGGATGTGGCTTCTTTCATTCATCAGCATGAACGGCCGGACGGCGCTGTCCCCTTTCAGCACCATGGACAGGGAACGAAATCAACGAAACACGGCGAAGCAGTAAACGCAGCCTCCCTCTGAGCATCCCGAATTTAATGACTACAACTAAACATTAAACAACCAACTACAATAAACATTATGTTTTAGCCATCGCGTATCGGAGAAAAGATGAGTTAAGGGCAGTTATAAAAGAGTCAAAGACGGACAAATCGCCCTTGTTCCGGTTACTGTGCACACATTTGTGCTATTTGAAGGCAAAACAAAGACGTCTTTCACTTAGAGCACAAATAGCCAGACAGAGCCTGTCTCATTTCAGGCATATTCTGAGTAAAGCCAATGCTCTGGAAAAGAGAATAATACTTTGAAAATTGAAAAGATACACCCAGAAACAAGGTGAATGGACTCAGTGTTCAGACTAACGGCTGCCTAGTCACCCATTCAGCGGCCCTGCGATGGACCCAGGACGGACCAAAGGGCCGACAAGACAGCCGCCCCAGCGCCATGGGCACTTATACCGATCTGACATCCTCTTCAAAGTCAAAATTCTCGTTCACAGTACAGGCATGTATACAGGTATTTAAAGGTGAACTCAACCAAGCGATAACTCGTTATATGAAATAAATAAAAATGTAAAAGCATAACATTACAGTTTAAATGTTCGGCATAGCGAAGTGCTTTATGTATTATTGGCAACCACAAAAAACTGGAATTTACAAAAAAAAATAAAAATCATTTATGGAACAAGTTATTAATTTCATATACGTAGTATAGCCTACAGAGATGTCGCTAAAAGGCTATTTATATTGTACTTATGAACTCGAATATAGCACAGTACATCTGTGTGAAATGTTGATTGCTTTCTGATTGCTATTTTAAATCCAGTAAGCAGAGAATGCGCTATTATCGGACACGATTAAACAGGAATGGCGATAACGCCTTCAACGCCTCTGTTTCAATCGACCACAATGCCGTTGTGAAAACAAAAAAGCAGAAAATATGACTGTGTTAAGCGAAGGTCTGATCACACCTTCGGAGAGACTTAGTGAGAGCGCTTAAAGCGGAGTGGGCTCTCGGCAAAGCAGGCAAAGTGTGAGCGTTAAGTGAGATTTTTGACCGCAGGCGCAAAAGCCATCGCTACACTGCACGTTTATTTGAATGCTGAGATTACTTAGCTTCATTTTCCCCCCATCATTTTAAAGTGTGTATTTGGGGTGCATTTAACAAGAAAGTAAAACCAGTGCTGTTAGAATTACAAGCGCACATACACAAAAGTTTAGTGTTGAACAGCAGATCGGTATCAGAGCAGTATGCACAATGTCACGGCGCAGTGTGTGGATGTGAAACACCATGCCCCCCCACTTATTCCGGGGAAATAAAACCAAACATTTTCTGTTGGCGGCATGCTGGTTTTACAGCGCGCGCATCATACCGATTGCGCACACGTCTCTCCACCTCTCTCTCTCCTTTTCTCTCTCCCCCGCCCCCACCGATTCCCTACCCTTCCTTCGTCATTCTCTTATTCACTCGCACTGACTACTCGATCTGTTGTTCAGTTTCATCTCTGCTGACTGCCAGCAAGTGGTGCGCCGACGCGGGGGACGTGACAGGGACGCGCACCGAGCGCCGCGGCTGCTCGTAACAAGTGGCCGGCAGCGGGAGGGAGGGCGCGCTTTAAATACCGAGCAAGTCCCACTTCATTCCAAGACGATTATCATACGGACCCAAACCTTGGAGCCCCACTGAGATACAGTCTTATTATTACGAAGATGTTAATCGCCGCGGGTGGATGTGTCGTGTTTGCTGGGAATATGCATGTGGGCTTTTTAACGAAGTACGGGCGTCTTTAAGCAGTGTTTTCTCCCTTCTGGCTGTGGCGGAGCAGAAAGCGAACCTCGGGGAGCGCAGGATGAGAAGCGCCGCCTGGCTGCTGCGTTACTTCGCGCTTAAAGTTGTGGTGCTGCTGTGCGACGCGGCCGGCGAGCCCGGGCGCCAACTCAGCGGCTTCGTCATGATGTCGGGCTCCAACGACTCCAGAGACGGTGAGAACGGCTTAACAGAGACCCCGCATACCGAGGACCGCTGCCGGGGTTACTACGACGTTATGGGACAGTGGGACCCCTCGTTTGTGTGCAGGACCGGCAGCTACCTGTACTGCTGCGGGACCTGTGGCTTCAGGTTCTGCTGCGCGTTCAAGAGCTCGCGCTTGGATCAGACCACCTGCAAAAACTACGACACTCCCATGTGGATGATGACGGGCAGACCCCCCTCCAAAAAAAACGACCCGACTCACGACCCGACCAAGGACAAAACTAACTTAATTGTCTACATAGTCTGTGGAGTAGTGGCTATCATGGCGCTGGTAGGGATATTTACGAAGCTCGGACTGGAAAAGGCGCATCGACCCCACAGAGAAAACATGTCCAGGTGGGTGTTGAGCCGGGTGCCGATCGCGCTTTTCTTTTATTGTGAATGCGAGTGGAGAAGGAAAAAAAATGCCTAATAATAGGTCATTTTAACGCGTATTACTGTATAATTTAATTCTCAGAATTCAGAAATATCTCACTACCGCTTCCGAAAACAGACTTTAAAAACATCAAAATGTCTCTCCTGGTTCCTTCCCTTGAACATAATCATATAGACATGTCACTTGAGATTGCCTGCAAACGACACGACGTGCGTCTGAGCTCTTTGTGCGCGCGGCGTCGGCGAAGCGCAGGCGAGTTAACAGGTGGCATCGGGTCTAGCGAGAGATGCTCTGTTGTATTAAATCATATTAACCTACGCATTGATGTCCCGTAAAATCTGTGTAATTACACACGTAAACATCACACTGTGTGCTCCGTAGCCTACATGTTTTCGTTATAAGGCATCATAGTTGATTTATTACTTATAACACATCATTTTCGACTTCACCCGGATCTAAAAACAAATTTCTTTTTCGTACAATTTGTTCAAATGAAATCAGGGTTATGGGGGGGGGGGGGTTGGCTCTCGAACACTAGTGAGAACGAGACTTTAGTATGTGATGTAACCCACAAACATATACTCCGAGCTGTCAGTCGGGAATCATCTAACGGTGACCCTGTCATTTCCAAGAAAATTAAAGCGCTTCTTTTCCTAGACGTGCATTCTGGAGAAACTAATTAATTTAAAATATTCAACGTGCTAATATTATAGACATAATATTAAAATACTAGGTTAACCGTAATTAACTAAGCAACTGACAGCTCTTAAGCTGCCAAAACATTTCTGGACTGCTGTCTGAAATACTAATGCAATAATTACAGAAAATGCACATCACAGACGTGTCCGTGCTTTTATAAGGGATGGATTTTTAATCTTACAGGATTGCGCAGCACTTATGCAATTGGGGAATAAAGAATACAATTCTTTTTCGCATATAAAATGTTAATGAAATCCATTAAACTTAAACCTTAAAAACAATAACAAGAAATCAACAATAATTAATAACACTGAATGAAATTTTCCCGAATCTCCATCTGGTTTCAACAATCCCTTCTGGTGTGTAAAATGATGCCAAACAATTATAACAGATATTTTATGCACAGGTGGGGAAACTGTTTTTGGCCGTCACGCAACTGAACAACAGGCTGTCTCAATTGCTTAACATAGGAAATCAGTGCAAAAATATCTAGTTGCAGTGATCTGTGCTGTGGATTAAATGTATGCTTATAACTCGTGCCCGTAATTATGCAATGCGACAGCATGTCTCAATGTCTGTTACACATCTTCATAGTAATTGTTTTCCTTGTTGTATTGCTGTTAATTGCATGGTGCCATTTCTCCGGCTTATATTGAACACAAAAGTGTTATTTTGGTTTATGTTTCGAGTTATTTCTCCGACTGTAATGACAGAAACATGACCCAAAAACTAAGAAACAGCGAAAGCCTGTAATTTTCTTCGAAGATGGTGCAACATCTTTCTGTTTATACGAGCTTTACAATACGGTCATAATCAGCTTTTAATCTTCTGCTTCGCAGTAAAGTGTGTACTGGTTTAATTCAAACGTAAGTTACCCCTACAGTTAGATACAACACGACAAATGTCAACAACCACTTTAGCTAGTAAGTTATTAAGTGTGAACAACTTTACTTTTTTGGGTAGAACTCACACGACCATTAAAGCACTGTTCACCTCGGCACGTTTAATCCACAGTTTAGCATCGCAGCACTCCCCCCCCCCGCCGCCTACTTTTCAGAATGAAACCATCATGCATCCTTACTCTTTACACGCTGGGTAAGGACAGCCTAAGCACGCACTCCCTCTCCGTGCCCCGCAGAGCTCTCGCGAACGTCATGCGGCAGCCAGGCTCGTGCCCAACCGAGCCGATGGAGCGCGAGGAGGGCCTGGGCGTGCACGTGCAGCACTACGAGAACCTGCACGCGCGAGTCACCGCTAACAGTCTGCGTAAGTGACTTTCTTCCTTTTTTCTCCTATGTGCAACACCAGATAAACTAAAAGTTTGTATTTGAACTCGATCAGCAGCGTGCAGAGAACTGGGTCTCGTCCCTCGATATGGGGCAACGTGCCATCTCCCAGACTTGGGAAAGTAGGCTGGTCAGCCGGGACCTGATTGGCTGGTTGCTGGAGTCCTAGCTAAGTAAACGACGTGTAAGAATAATATGAGTTGAGGCCACGTCTTAAGTGCTTTTGTTTTTTTTATTATTAAATTTTTTCACTTTGGCAGAGTGCTTCTCTGGGGCATGCTGCACAGCTAGCCGTGCACTGAGTGACCTAAATTTGCCAAAGACAGTAGAGTGTAGAAATCAAAGGAATTTACTGGAAACATCACCGAGAGAAATATAAATAGGCAGTCAGACGCCTGGCAGGGCGAGGCGGAGAGAGACGCCACGCAAAGCGATGTGTATGACGCGTTACCTGGCTAGTTAGAGGACCTTTGTAAGGCATTAAACAAGATTACAGCGATCTATTAGGAAAGCCACAACTGCTCCTGTTTCTGAAATGTTAATCAGCGGACGGCGTGCCCGCCGCGCAGCCGTGCGAAGCGCCGATACCACGGCAACAATAGAAAGCACTCCGGCGACGATGGCGCTGTTTGCAGCCCTCGATTGGTCACGCGGATCAGGAGATTTGATGAGCCAAATGATTCTGATTTGTAGCTTGTTGCTGGATGTTCGGCTGAGCCCTTAAGGGCACGATGGATCGGAAACGCCACTGCACCCGCCTTGCGCATTGACTACAAATCGGAGCGATAACGTGCTTCATTAAACGTATCACAGCTGCCTGTAAGTGTGACATGGGGACGGATGAGCGGATGAAATGCCTCTTCAATGACCTGAATAAGCCACTCATCCGGAGACAATTAAGTGAGTGGAGCGAGCCCACAGCCTGGAGCTGAAGCTCTCCATTAACTGAAGGCGTCATGCGATCCGGCTGGAACTGACTGCCAGATGAACTCCTTGAGATCTAAATATCTAAATCCAACACGTGCCAGGGCTATAAAAAGAGAACGGGGGGGGGTGAGATCCGGCCCCACCCGCCTTGGCTCGGCCATAGGAGAGGCAACACTGTGGAAGTGGCTGGGGTCCAAATGTGCTTACACTCTCCAGAGGCATGGGTTCGAGGATGCTCACATGCTCCAGCGGCTGGAAAAAAATTTCAGGAACAGTCACAGAGCAGGTGGTGCAGGAGCGATTATGCGGGGTTATGTTCATGCTGGACAGTAACCTGGGATCTCACCTTGGTGATCATGCTGAAGGCAAGTTTTAAGTAAATGCGATGTCAAAGTGTTCCTTCAGCAGAAAGTCACAAACAGACAGAAAGCAGACTTGACGTCTGGCAGGTGTCACAATTCCAAATGGTAATGTTGGAGAGTGAATATCAGAATGTTGGACATCAAACTGGAAGCCATGTTTGTTATCAGTGGGACATTTAGTGCATCTGTTCTGTATATTTATATTCAGCTAATAGAGTTTGTGACAGTGTGATTGTGAACTTTGGACACACAGAAAGACATACAGACAGACCGTCAAACACAAACACACATCATCACAGACACACAGAGACACACACACACACACACACATACATAGAGACACACACACAGACTGTGGGGAGAGCAGCTGAGAGTCACCATTTCATTCGAACATCATGTATTTTTGACTGTGGGAGGAAGCCGGAGCCATAGGTGGGGGGGCAGGCAATCACAGGGAGCGCAGCGCAGCTGAGGAATGGGAGGCAAGCCTGCGCTGCTCCTCTGCCCTGCACAAGCTCCTGCTGAGCGTGTGCCGAGGTGTTTTTGTTCAAAAACCCCTGGAGGACAGGCGGCCTGTTTGCTGTTCGTACTCAGAGACCTCTTGGCTTTACCAGAGACTCACAAGCATAACTGCAGTCTGACAAATTCAAGATGCGATGAAACATTAATTCGGTCTTTAGCGTAATGGAGGTTAGCGAGCCATATCCTGGACCCTTACGTGTAGGAGGTTGGGAGGGAAAAATCACATCCACGGGGTCTTTTGGAGGGATGGAGCAAATCTGCTGGAGCACTGACAGCTTATTGACGCCATGCATGCAGGAACGCAGCAGGCTCAGGCAGCGGGATTCAGGGGCAGCGTGTGGAACGCGGACGGCAATGACAGCAGGGATTTCAAACACGCAGCAACAGCAACAGCGATCCTGTAACGTGAAGCTAGAGAACGGAGTGGGACGGGTCCTGGCGAAATCTACAGGGCACCGTGTGACGATACAGTGGCAGGTGACGTGAGGGGCGGTGCGGGCTTCACCGCAGCGGGCGGTGGGAAGGGCAGTGCAGGCTTCACTGTGCTGGATGGTGTGAGGGGCGGTCCGGGTTTTACCGTGCCGGACGGTTTGAGGGGCGGTTCGGGCTTCACCGAGTCCGGTGACACAGCGTGACGCACAGCACGGCACATAGAGAGTGGCTCAAAGATGGTGAGGGACCTGAGTTTCCTGTCCAGTGTCCTCATCTCTGTTTCACAGTGACTCTGAGCCTCAGGGCGGACTTGCTAAAGGGAACACGCACTCTTGGGGGGGTGGTAGGCCCTGTTTCCGCTTACTCCCTCACTCCTGTCCAGCTGTATTTCCCTCCAGCTGTCTGTGAGCTCTAAAATACCATGTGAAGTATTTGTACTGTACAGACAAACGAGGGACTTGGTGGTTAGGGTTTGCTCCACCTCACTGATTGACATAGGAGGAAAGACATTAATGGTAGAACCTTGATCAGGCAGTCACAGGTAACTAGAAACTACTGCAAACTAGGAGCTGGAAACTTGTCAGGGGTCTCATTCTTTGGCCTTGGTGTGATCTGGGCAGCGGAGTGATCAGGGGTGTTTATGCAGTGGTCTTGGTGTGACCCGGACTGCAGAGTTGCCATGTGTGATCAGAGGTCTTCACGCTGGGGTCTTGGTGTGATCTGGGCAGTGGAGCCGCTGTTTGTGATCAGGAGTCTTCATGTGGCTTTTCATTCACTGATCTTGCTCACTCTGCAACATCAAGTCTTCTTGGACACCTTTTTTTATTGGCTTGCGGTTGCTGTGGAGAAAGTACGTTAGCGAGTGCTGGCGGGTGCCCGGCGGGGACGGCGTGGGAGGGTGATCACGGGGAACTGCGGAGGCTGGCGGCCTGTTTCGGAGCTCTGCCCACTTGCCATGGTGGACTGCTAGGCCCGGGTTAGGGGTATCAGCACATTTGCTGTAGAGACACACTCAGATTACATTTCAGCGTACGGTAGGGCCTCCCTCGCAGCACTGGCCCCATCGTGCGGAAAGTGACTCGTTAGCGTGAGGGTTTAGCCAGCAGATCTCCATTTCGCTGCAGATGTGTCAAGAAAACAGCCGGTTTTCCTGCTTTTTGTGATGGTGGTCTGACACATTTACAGTAGCCAGGGAGCGTTCTTCCGGGCTTTGAGCACTTGTTCTGTTGCTTTAGGGTCCATTAAAATATCATTGACACGCTACAGAAAGATGTAACATTAGTGAGTCATAAAAAACAGCCCGTATGTGTTTACACCTTACAGCAGTTCAGTTTTCAATATTTTAATTAAAATGACTTAAACTAATAAGGCTGAGGACAGAATCCTGCCGCATTGTCTGATGTCCTCTGCTGAAATGCTTTGCTGGATCTTAGCCTCCAGCTTGACAGAAATGTTCAAAAACTGCCATGATCTTGCGTGTTTTGCAGCGTCCAGCTCCCCAGACATAAGACCCCCCCCAGCTCCCTTTGGCTCAGCGTAACAGGCTGTATCTGAAAAGCGCTGCTGGCAGAGCCCCCGCCCCGAAAGCGAGGCCTCAGTTTATTCAGAGGGCCACTGAAGATGCCGTCCTGCCCCCAAACATCTCGAACAAACACACGGAATACTCAGTCCGACGCGACCTCGATACAACCACATCCGTCAGTGCTGAACGTCACGGAGACGATCCCCGAGGCCGCAGGAGGGCCCGCGTGATCTGTCATACCGTGCCGCGCTCACGGATTACTGCCCTGCTTATTAATCTGCTTGGCAGGCTATCCTACCCAGAGCTACATCAAGGTTAGTGTGAAATATTCACGCCATACGCGTCACATAGTGTAAACAAGAGCGGCGAGTCCATCAAACGTGCCTCATTAAAGTGCAGAATACGTCACTGTTCAGACGTCACCATGGGGCGCCATTGCTTGCCGGCGCCAAGTCGGCGTCGACTCAGTACGTGCGTGGGGAGGGGGGGGTCAATATTACACCAGAAGTAAGCAGAACGGGGTTATTTCATGGAACCAAGAGACAGATAACTGGTCAACAGAAGTAGCAGACTGGCCCGTAAGCTGATCTGTCACATTGCCTGTCTGGGTGAGGAAAATTCTGGAGCATGATCCCATGGCAAGAGAAGGTCCATTTAGATATTTAGCATGCTTGACTGAAATGCTGAGTACTAGATGGTGCATGTTATTCCACAGAGCAGAACCTGAAGAGCCTTCATTTACCCTCTAGCTTGATCCAAGGCTGAGAAATATTTCACGATACGTACACAGGGAGGTAAATTCTAATGAATTTGATAAATAAAGACTGCGTTTTCTTACATTCTTACTGTTCAGTACTCGGGGCTATGTGAAGGTCACATGACATAGTGTGTTTCCTTTTCGGTGGGCTTTGGCGACTGGAAGCGGGCCACTAAAGCATAATCAGGGCACCTTGCAATGCAGCAGAACTGTGACTTGAATGTTAAAGACCAGGACTGATGTTTGATTATTCAAACCGCATTGTATAAGACTCATGACATCCAACACCCATGCATGGTGCAGTTGATGCGAAGCGCCGCATCTCTGTACTCCCCCTGCTGTTTGAGCCTGACCATTTGGCCGTGTGCAGTGGGTTTTGGTTCGGGCGGGTGACTCTCTCTGGCAAAGCCGTGTAGAACCCTCACTTGGGCTTGCAGGATGAGCGCAAGCGATTTGCATGCGATCTCCATGGAAACTGCAGCGAGTAGAACCATGCAGGTATATATGCGCTAAGAGCGATTCAGCGGGAGCCGGAGGGGCCGGGGATCAGCACGCGGCTCCAAGGAGCAGATTTCCTGCAGAAGGGCGCGTCTTGGAGAGCACACGCTGCTTGTTTATATTATTAGACATCACGTGGTTCGCTCGAGCATGGCAGTTTCCATGGAGACAGTGGGGGATGCGGGCAGAAACTTCCTGTCCGTCGCGTCGCAGAGATGAAGATCAGGGCGCCTTTAAGCTCATGGTGGGTGGCGAGGCAGGTGGGTGCCCCCTGCAGGCATTGAGGTGGCAGGGCACAAAGTCGCATCACGCATGAAGCTGCGGGGTTGGATGTCCTGTGCCTTCGTGCCGTTGGGTTGTTGGCTGGCCTAGGGTCAGCAGGGTTTGGCGGTTATGATTAGGGTTAGGGGGTTATAGTGAGTGGGGCCATTTTGGCCTGCATCTGCATTTCCTCTCCCCGTCCGCAAGCACAGCATTATTTTTTTGTCTTTACACGGTTCAGTATACCAGCGTGTGGGCTTCACGCACACCCCACCACCGTGTGCCTCGCCGTCGCCCCCTGGGGATCGATTGAGGCCCCTGATCCTTTGCTCGGTTGCCGCCTGCTGCTGTTTCCACAGCACAGCTGTTATGGACGGCGGATGCCGCTTTTGGCCTAATTGGATGATTAAGGGCTTAGCTGGGGCACAGTTAGTGATTCGCCCTGCCGGGGGGGGCAGGGGAAGGGGGGGGCTATTATAAAATCCACAATCCAAGTAAATATAATAAGAAATCAGATGCACGATTCCCTAGAAATATATCCTACTATCACCCCGTCCAGGGTGTCCCCCTGACCTCTCCCCTGTAATACCTGGGACAGGCTCCACTCCCCCTCCCCATAACCCTATACTGTGAGAGCTGGCTCTGTGCCAGGTGGGTTATAAGTTTTATGCCCTCCTGGGATACCCTTTACGGAACTCATCACAGATATGGGAGACAGGGATTCTGGCGATTTCCGGTCATGTGGTGGAGGAAAGCGGCCTTTCGGACCAGAGGGGCTTGATTCGGCGGGTGGAGCCTGAAAGCAGCTCTGAGCGAGTTTGTTGGAGGCAAAACCGCAAACTGGGAGATAAAGGCCACAGCCTGATTTCATTGCAGAATTGGAACCATAGCTTGGTCAGAGGGGAGGAAAGAACATTCTTAGCGTCCTTGGGGCCAGCGGCGTATCCAGGGCGAGCTCTGCTGCCTTTCAGCCCCCCATGGGCTTAGTGGCATCTAAGGTCAGTGACCTTGACCCCCTGGACTCTGTGCCCTTAATTAGGGTGTTTTAGTGAGAAAGGGACTGGATCACAGGTCCTTGAGCTGAAAAGGATGTCTTACATAACCCTAGTCAGGTCCAGGATAACAGCAGGATCAGGTCTCACTGTGGGATGGAAAGGACAGCCTTCAAGCTGCGAGCAGCGCGCTGTGGATCAGAGCTCGCTGACAACGCCAAGGACACTGGAGCAGGTGAAGATTAGGGCCTCACTCAAGGGTACAGCGGTGACATGGTTACCCTGCCAAATGTGGGATTCGACCCACAATCCCAAACCCACAGAACAACAACATGTACCTTCTAGCTTGCAACTCCCTATCCAAAACATGCTATTCAATTATCCTACGTTAGAAATGCAGGATTCATATACAGTCAGACCTGACTGATCGATAACGTGAAAATAGGCTGGGATTGATAACACTGGGCCCTGATTAGACTGGGTGTTAATTAGCTCAATATGAAAGACCCTGTCAAAGGATGGACCTGAGACCATCCTGTGGTTCAGGTTATCTAATAGAATGTCCCATAAGAGGGTGTGAACAAGGTAGAGGACCCTGCGGGCCTCTGAAAAGCCTAGTGAGGGGCCACGCCCAGGCTCTGTGGTCTCTTGTGAAGCTTTATTGGTGGTTGATTCTGTGCCTCCTGAGTTGCACACAGTCTGTCTCTCTCGGTTTCTCTCATTGATTCGCCCAAAGTTAGTATGTGGGCAGTAGGGCGCCTGACTTGGAGTTTCAGGGGTGGGTCAGCTGCTAATTAGAGGCCAGCGCTGCAGGACCCAGGAGCCACCCCATTAAACTCACCTGTAAAGATAGCGCCCCCTGCTGGTCCTATGACAAACAGCAAGGTTAAACAAGATAGCTGCGCTGAGGTAGCTCTGTTTAGCGACTCTCAGCACAGAGTTGTGGTTGCATATTTTGCCAGCGACGGACAGACGGCTCTTAGACTGCAGCAGCATGCTGGGAATGATTCTTACGGCCTTCTTCATTTGATATGGTTTTTATATGAATAAATTATTATTAAATTAGTTCATGCATTTATACATCAGCAAATTCAGGACTCTGTGACATATCCTGATCCAGATCCTAAACTGCGATGATTCAGTATGACTCAGTTTCCAGAGCGCTTATTTTTCCAACGGGGAGATGGACACACATGACCAACATAGGATGGCATCCCATGTGCTGCATGAGCTCACAGCGTGTGGTGTTACAGGTGGTTCTGTCAGGCCTCGAATGGCACCACAGCCAAGCCCAAAATGATCCACACAAAAGAAGCCAGAGACAGCGCACATGTGTACATGATGGATTTCTCAAGTTTTTGGTTTTAAACCCAAATATATTGATAATCCCTAATGATTCTCAATGACAAGCAGGAAAATTCAAACAATTAAGACAAGCTAAATAAGCGAAACAATGTGATTTATGAACCTTTAGACGGTTATGTTCTGAAATGGAAATTACTGCATATAAATCAGCTTTGAATAAACAGCTACCCCAGCCTGCAGGATATTTCAAATGAGCTGCTTCCTGAGTTCCTCAGAGGGAGAGACGGAATCTTCCCACTACAGAAATCAACATCGGCTGCGCTGCCGGCTCAGGCTGTGTCACGGAAAGACGAGCCCATTTGCTAGGTGTTTAGCAGCTTTCTTACTGTCCGGAAGCACAGACACGCTCAGGAGGCTTGTGTAATCACAGGGAGCTGTGTTATTTCGAATGTAAGTAAAGCAAGTTTCACATAACGAAGTCTCAGATGATAAAAGATGAATAGAAATGTGATCAAAAACAAAAAATGCTCATAGACCAACCTAACACTGAAGTAAGTCTAAGACTAACAGTGTAACTGCTTCATTTCTACAATCATGTTGTGGCCTCTGTTGCATTTTTCTTTGTGCAAACATTGTATTAACATAACAAAGTAGATCAAAAGAGTCGACGCTTATTAATCAGACAGGAACACACGGTTAATTACAGTTAGGAAAACACAAAAGCTTTCAGAGAAATGCTGATGTATAATTAGGCAGGCAGATGTGAGGACGCCCCGATGCTCGCCCCAGGCCTCCGCAGTGACGGCACTCACACCAGCATGTTTGTTGTGTTCAGTGGGAATGCATGCCATTTGTTCCCATCCGTTAATGATTCACCATGGGATGGATGGTGGGATCTGGCAGGACCTGGTGGGGGGGGCAGGGCGCTGCTCTCTGAGCTGTCATTGTGAGAGAACCATGGCTCTGTAGATAGTGTGGGGTGTCATTTGGTGAGCGTGCCCCCAGGCTCTGCCCGTTGCCTACAATGCCCCTGGCCAGCTGGGATTCTCTGGGTGGTGGGGCGGGTTGCTGGGGCGTGGTTGCGGGGTAATGAGCGCACAGCATGGGAGGGTGTCCTGGTGCATTGGCATCAGTTTCAGTGTGGCAGCACTGAGCACAAACCCACCCAGCGCTGGATAACCAGTTACAACTCGGGAAGGAGGGGGAGGTCTCAGCTCAGTGCCAAACCTGCTGCCACAGCCAAGGCCCCTCCCATCTCGTAAACATGCCCCTCCCCCGATTAACCAGCCCTCACTGTGTAGTTTGGAAAATTGTCATGCATTCCTCGCAGGAAGTGCCACAGATGAACACGTCCGGCGTTTAAAAAACCTTCCTGTTGCTCTCTGCGAATGTTTTTTGGCCACGGATGACTGACGGAACAGTGTCAGACTAAGCCAGCACGTAGGTAAACCCCCATCCTCCTGGGAGAGCACGGCGAGGGCGGAGATGTCTCCTGGCAGACATTATTGCAGATCTAATTAAAACCCCTGTCTTTTAGTGTCTCCCCCAGGGGAACAAGAGCCAATTAAGGCACCAAATTTACCAAATGCCGCTCCATCACATGAGGTTTCTGCATGCTGTTGGGGACACAGGTTGATTTTGTACGTGATGTAAACAAAGCCACGGTCGCCGAGGATGAAATAACGGTTTGGTGCCCGTCTGTCTGCAGCGTGGCATGGACTGGGCCAGAGGGCCGGCCGTCATCTACCATCTCGCAGCCAGAGACTAGGCCAATGTCACCGCTGCCAGCGGCCTGGCTCTGTCAAAGCAGAGTGTTTCACCGCTGCACTTTCTTTGTTCTGATTTGTTTTTTTCCGGCTGTCATGGTTACCAGAAGAGCCAACAAAGTCGATGGCACTGCCGTAGATCGCGTTGGGGGTGGAAGGCTGGGGCAGAGAGTTCTCCACCCGCGGAGGGGATCCCCCACAAGGCTTGCCCCGAAGTCCCACAAAGCAAAAAGGCAGGGATCAGACAGCAGCAGCCAAGCGGCATGTCAGCAGAATGTTCTAGTAGCTTCTGGACTTCTCTTTTATCGATTTTTTTCTTGCATATAGCGAGGCATGTCTGGGAGATACACTCTGCTCTCTCTTTCTCCCTGCCCTCCACCGCGTGCATGCAGCTTGTTCAGAGAGATGCCGAAGCTGGCTCCGTTCAAGGTCACTTTCTTGCTGGATTTCAGAGATGCTCCACCTGAGCTCAACTATGCAATCGATGTCTCATTACTGGACTCCTGTGTGGGAGGTGGGTGAGGGCGCAAGACTTTGACCCCCAAAAACAACTTTGCCCTCAGTAGTAGACACATCATAAGTAGAGACACCAAGCTGTACACTCCTGCAGCTCATATCCAGGGATGGTGAAGATACGTCTGTATCAGACGCTGCGACCTCCAGAGTCATCTGGACCACGGGTCTTGCAACCCAATCATCTTTCTGGCTGCTAGGGGACCTCAGTGATGGATGGACCTTCGGAACATTCATTCGGTTCCTTGAAATACCGCCGCCCTGGTGGAGATGGTGAAACGGCATTGGCAGTCTGCGGCCTCTCCTTTGGCATATGTGACTCCTCTTTTGAATCCACAGGCGGATGATAATATGGCACCTCTATAAAAGCAGCATGGTATTGTTTGTGTTCCTGCAATTTATTCAACATGAATCATGTGATAGATTGTTCCTGATTTTTACAGCTAATGCCCCCAACAGACCAAAATCCACCCCCAAAGCCATTAACGACCTACATCTCTGTCATAATTACAGCCCCTCTCGTGACGTCCAGTCAGGGACAATTTCCTGTGTGTTGCCAGGCTGCACATGGCAACGGCCACGGGGCAGCAAAGGCTGCACACTCTTCATTCTCTTGCCGTTATTGACGGTTGGGAAATCCGCGTTTCCCATACTGGGCGGGGGGGAGGGGGAGGGGGGCATCATTATTCACTGGTGTGAAAGCTTAACAACTCGGCTGTGTAAGTAATATTCATAAAAAATGTCTACACGTATATCCATGCACACAAATCACTCTGTCTCTGTTCTAGTAGGAGGAGAATAAACAGCAATGATAGGGTCAGGGTTAAATGTCGGAATCAGGCCCGGTGGCTCCAGAACAGTGTGATGGAGCCACAGGCTCTCGACTCATGGGGAACTTACCGTGAGGTTGATCTGCAGATACAAATGGCAGGGGGAAATGTGAACGGCAACAGAATCAGGCGGCTGGATGC
Organism: Mormyrus iriodes; assembly: GCA_011763525.2. Lineage (NCBI taxonomy): Eukaryota > Metazoa > Chordata > Actinopteri > Osteoglossiformes > Mormyridae > Mormyrus > Mormyrus iriodes. The sequence continues at coordinate 3,704,581 of JAAGVU020000044.1, read as the reverse complement.
TGTTCATGACGACCATGCAGCCACCTCACCATCATCCGGTAACCAGAGGCCGACGATGTTTCCATGGAAAGGAGGAATGCGACTGGCTGGGTTTGTCGCGGTACTGTTACATCCGGGAGATCAAACACAGGCTTCCAGTAGAAACATCAGGCAGCTTTGCGGTGATGAGCCATCATTACTCTGTTCCTGCTGCAGTGCAGAGCCTGAGAACATCTCAGGTGGGAGTGGACCTCATGCCTGAGACTCCATGTTGGCCAGACCAGCTCCTGCACAAGGAGCAGATCCACACGACAGGATGAATATGTGCTAGGAGACCCTCAGAAGTGAGATATGGGCTCACAGAGCCACTTATCTCTCACTTGGACGGACTCAGGGCTGCTTGGGTTTTACTACATTGCTTGGTGACATTCTCTGCTTTGCTTAAATATGCAGAAACAGTAGAACATGACCATGGCTGTGTTATTGCATTTAGTTATGTTAATAAATGTGGAACTATTATACAAATCAGAGGAACTTTTAAAAACAAACCTTGAATTGAAGTTTTAGGTAACTGCAGAGGAGCAGCAGGTTGCAGGTAGGAGTAGATGTGATATTTAAACATCCTTCATAAATGGGTATTTTTGGCTATTTTCAATGCAGGAATCCAGCGTAAGGGCTGCTCTTTAAAACGCAGTTACACTGTGAGAAATAGCACTTATGAGTTGATCTCTTTTCGAAATATTTTTGTTATGTAAACCTGAATTTCGCCGCAAAGTTCCACCAGCAGCTTCCGTCTTGTTTTTAAAGACAGCGATGGGGTTAACTGTTGCTCATGCAGCCGCCCCGCTTGTTCGGGTCACGTGATCATTTCCTGGACGAAGTGGCATACTGGAAGATGAAAGTTGAGTTCTGATGTTTGAGTTTGCTTGTTCGTACTTTTGTTGGTGAACATCTGGCAGTGATGCAAGGGAGAAGATGAAGAAGATCATTCTTCAGCCTTAGGGTCCCTGGGAAGACAGGAGAAGGCGGTCCAGATGTCGACAGCTGATGGGTAGCTGTCAGTGTTTTCCATGAGAGGAGTAAAGACCCGGCTCAATGCTGAATGTGCTTTCTGAATGTTAGGAGAGGAAAAGGAAAAACCCAACCAGGTGGAATTAGTACCACGATATTTGGGAAGGTGGGGTGGCAGACGAGAGAGGCAGGGTGGCAGGAGAGAGAGGCAGGACGGCATGTAAGAGAGGCAGGGCGGCAGGAGAGAGAGGCACGGTGGCAGGGGAGAGAGGCAGAATAGCATATAAAAGAGGCAGGACCGCAGGTGAGAGAGGAGGGGTGGCTGGGGAGAGAGGCATGGAGATGTGGGAGAAGTGGGGGTGCAGATGAGACAGGTGGGGCGGTATGTAGGAGAGGTGGGGCCACGAATGAGAGAAGTGAGGCCGCAGGTGAGACAGGTGGAGTGGTATGTGAGATAGGCGGTGACACAGATGTGAGAGGTGGAGCCTCGGGTGAGAGAGGTGGGGTGGCATGTATGAAAGGCGGGGCCTCAGGTAAGACAGGTGGGGCGGCATGTAGGAGAGACGGGGCAGCACAGTGAGCCATCTGATCATACAACAGCAAAAGCGCTGTCTGCGCTGGCACCTCATGGGGATGGGGGCATTTTCTAGGTTGTCATGACAACCGCAAAGGGCCTTGACAGGCAGTGGAGAGTCTGAGTAGCATAAAAGATCCACCTGACATGACCTGAGTGGGAACGGCTGAAGGGAGATTGGCACCAGCACATTAGCACATTAGCACGTTAAGCTGCTGTAGTGTCGCTACAGGGGTTCACTCACTGTTTACAGTGGCGGTAACGAGGCAGCGGTCGCCAGTTGGGGGGGTATGGCTACGGCCTCTACTGCCAAGAGGTACATGAGTAAGTCCATGTTTCGGAGCGATGAGGCGTCCTTTACAACTTCACACTGAAACCATTAACGTACTAATGACAGCAACAAGAACATCCGCAGCTACAGCAGTATGCGGATCACTGATAGGGCGATTCCCTGACCAAACGGCCCTTCGGCTGCGTAAGGCTCAGTATGAAGTCGGCGTGGCTTTGGGTATGGGGTGGGTGTGCCGGGGGAGGGTGGGCAGGCGGCGACCTCACACACCCTGTCACATGCCAGCAAAGTCCTAAGCTGGTCTTACCCCCCATAAGCGTCAGGGTGCTCAGGGCCACGGCTGCTTCTCACCTTGACCCAGTGCTACCGATTCACAGCAAACAGAAGGAGGTAGAGTGCATTTGCACAGAGAGCGGCCGAAATAACCCACTTTAAATAAAGCATTTAGGCTTTTCTGTTTTTTTCTGCAGAGCTGGGGAGGGTGGTGGCGAGTCCCCCAGCGGCGCAGGATCAGGAGAGTTTGGGCTGAACAGACACAGTGTGTCAGTGTGAAGGCTGTCTCTCACTGTTCTGCTCTTTGCCGAATTTGCCAGTGATCATCGAGAGAGCTTCAGTAATGCTGTAACCCAGGTCTGCCGTGTCCCATCCTGTCTCACCCCCCCATACCCAGGTCTGCCGTGTCCCATCCTGTCGTACCCCCCTATACCCAGGTCTGCCGTGTCCCATCCTGTCTTACCCCCCTCCCCGCCTTGTACCCAGGTCTGCCAAGTCCCATCCTGTCTCACCCCTCCATACCCACGTCTGCCATGTCCCATCCTGTCTTACCCCCCTCCCCGCCTTGTACCCAGGTCTGCCAAGTGCCATCTTGTCTCACCCCCCCATATTCAGGTCTGCTGCGTCACATCCTATCTTACCCCCCTTGTACCCAGGCCTGCCAAGTCCCATCCTGTCTCACTC
>JAAGVU020000044.1:3660816-3686211 GCA_011763525.2 Mormyrus iriodes | reverse complement strand
GCGCAGTCATGTTGTAACAGGAAGGGGCTATCCCCAAACTGTTCCCACATGGAATTGATTGGAACACCTGAATGATTTGGAGGGGTGTCCCAATATTTTTGGCAATATACTGTATCTCCTGCAGGGTTGAGGTGGGGTCAACAAAGTTTGTTTGATCTGTTGTTGTTGGTCGATCACAGAAAGGTCGTCCTCGAGCGGTGCTTCACTCCTTTAGGCCCCATAGTGATGTGTGCCCTCTTTTACACATAAATCACCACATCTACTCAGCGCACTTTCTATGTCTGCTCCCTACAATTTGCCATCCAAACACACCTTGCATGCATGCAAATACCGTGTCGTCATGCACATATGGAGATACAAACCCCTTCACGTTTTTCTGAACAATTTTTATACCAGATAAATTAAATAATGATGTATTTATAGTAAGAGCATTTTTCTTTTTTATAATAATGAGCTAATTGAATATTTTATAAGTTAGACGGGCCTGTAGGAAAGACCAGGGGAGGAAGAAATGGGGTTTGAGAGTTTGTCCTAGGCTGGGTGGGGTGGATGTGGTGTCCATGTCTGGGGGGGGGGCACTCTGACATTGAAGATGCTGTTCCACTGTATGGCAGAAAGTGTCCGCCCCCCTCTGCCCCCATTGGTCACTCACATCCTCCGTGCTTGAGCGGAATGCCCGCTTGTGTAACTCCCGCTGGCTCCACTCCGGCCCGGAGCAGGTGGTCCGAATGAGACGGCAGCTTTCTCCTCTTCCAGAATGTTCTGCCTGGATAATGACGATTTGAGACGCCAAGAAAAAAATGCCTGTCCTAAAACATGCGAGGCACCGTCAGTGTTGGTGACTCCGTGATGGAGGTACAGTCGTGCGCATACCGCCACTGACGCGGGCTGTGCACACGGGTACTTCTGTGGGTGTCCCTGCCGAGGGAATGGTCAGCTCCTCCGGTCTCACTGCCTGTTTGCACACTGAAGGGCGTGATTACGGCTTTAGTCACCAAGACGACCGAACTTCGACACCTCTGCGTGGACAAAAGTCACACTTATTAACGTAACAGCTGCCCTAATACGGGTCGATAACCAGCAATAACAGAGTTTCTGTGTAATTACATCAGCCTGTGAACTCTGGGTGCTGCCGAGTAATGGTGTGGATGGAGATGATCACATAGTGTGTAATTATGTTAAAATATGTTTAATTATGTTCGTATGTGCTTATCAATGAGTTAACTGCAGTTATAAAAGCAGCACCTTAGACAGTTCAAAGAAGGCCTTCTCGTGAGATGCTGTCATGCCGTGTGTCCCTGAGCGTTCACTCCTTCCGATCCGTTTCAGCCCTTCCGTTCCCTGGTGGACCCTGAGTATGGGACACCCCCTTACCACCACCCCCTATCCCCACAGGCCTAGTCTTTCTATGTAGAAATGCATGCTGGAAGCCCTTGCCCCAAATGGAGTCAAAGAGCTGGATCTGATGGAGCCCCTGTCCGCATTTGACTCAAAGTCAATAAACAGGGCGGCGGCCATCTTTGAAAGAATGTCAGTGCGAAGGTCCTAAAGACACCTGTCTTACTGCAGGATGTATAGGTAATCAGAAGGTCCTCACACTACCCAGACACAGGCACAGGACAGACACAGACACACACGCGCACACAGACATTCACCTTTCAAAGAGTGAGGAGTCGCTGGCAACAGGGCTGCTTTGTGTGTCCACCGAATGCAACTTGTACATTCCCACGTTTTCCCGACAGGAACGAGATCCATTGTGATTAATCTCTCACTGATGCTGCGATGTGTTGGAATTCCACGATCACTTCAAATGACTCAGCAGCTAAGAAAACAGAGTTGCATTTGTAAGACATTCATCCCATTCCAGCCTAATAATGCTGTGATATTCTGGCATTAAGGAGACCCACCGTGTCGGGCCGGAAGCAGACGCTCGTGTGATCACACTTCCTTTTCTCAATTTCTTAAAAATAATCCAGGGATCTGGGAATATCCCCCGGATACATCCATTGCATACAATCTAATTTGATATGCTGGATTCACCGGCTAAATTGAATCCATTGCATCAAGGAGTCCCTAATCTGTGTCATACAGTTTCTTCTGGGGGGCACATTCAGCAGCAAAGCCCCCTCCCCAGCTCCACGCTCATTCAGTCCAAAGTAGGAAGTGTCACGTAGTAATAGCGAGAAGCTGGGATTAATTGTGGGGGAGGGGCATCAGAGACAGACGGAAACCTGCAGAGACCCCCAGAAGATGACTCCCCGTGCAATCGGATCATCAGGCTGCCAGTGCTGTGCGAGCAGATGAGGCCACTGCTGCTGGCCAGGCCGCCGTCATTACCCGCCTTAATTGGTGCTCTGTACCCTAAACGAGGGTGACCTCTCACACCACCTGATATTTCACTGTAAAAGACATAAAGGTTAATTACCTTAAAAGCTACCAAAGTTAATTATCTCTCTCCGTTGTGCAGCATCAGGGCTCCCCACGGAACCACCACTGACCTGTCTTACAAGCCATAAAAGACCTTGACTGGCCGGTGTGGTTTCCAGCAAAGACACCCAGAGGTGAATGACACACAGCTGGACTGCCACCCCCCCTTCTGAAGCACTTCCTGGTAGAAGAACACAGGAGGAACTTATAAATGAGCAGCTGGTGGGCACTCCCTTAACGGTCAACCTCAGACGCAGGTCGGCTGGCAGGTGAAGGACTCGATGGCAGTGCAGGCACATGGTAAAGTCTAGCTCTGTTGTGGCACAGCCAGAACGGCGCAGAGGGACAAACGCACACCAGCACTCCCAGTGAGCAATGCCTGCCATCTGGTTGAGCTCTGTCCCCAGCCAGACTAGCTGGACATTTGTTGGCTCATTAAGCGCGAATCCACATAGGCGTTTTGTGGCACTGGCACACCTGGATGGAGCATCATGATTTCGCAGAACCCTGAAGACTCCTGACTGACAGAGTGACATGGATCTCGTTCCTGTCGGGAAAACGTGGGAATGTACGAGTCGCATCCGGTGGACACACAAAGCAGCCCTGTATTCATCCGCCTTCAGCGTGCGATGATGATGATGATGATGATGGTGACAATGATGATGATGCTGGTGATGATGATGATGCTGGTGATGATGATGAAGGTGATGATGATGATGAATACCTCAGGGATGCTTTCCTGAAATTTCTGCTCTCCAGTGCCCTTCAAGAAGTTCTACTTGTCATTTATTTTCATGGAAAAATCTCAAAAGACTATATGCCTATAGCTGTGTTATTCATGCTAAAATTGTATCCTTCCGTACTTATTAATGATGCTGGATCATTTGCAGCACCGTTACCCAACACAGCAGTTTCTGAGGACCTCTCGAGAGCATCACAGACTGACCAGCTATCCATCTTCCTGTTCCCACGGAGACCGCCACCTTGAGCTAACACAATCCTCAGCCTTTTGGGTAGTGAACAGTGGCTAGTATTAGTAGCTCAGCTAATCTCATCAGGTGACAGCTTGCAGCTCTGAGGCTGCCTCATCATACTCTGGCCTGGCCTTATTACTGCTGCTGATTAAGGCTGTTCTGTAATTAAGTCCAGGGTGTTTCTGCATGGAAATTAGCATAACTGACTGCTGCCACCTTTGACAGGATTCCCTGGAAGATCTCACTCAAGATGCCTGAAAAAGGTCGATCTCTAGCTGACACACTGTCGGCCCTGATCTGGAAACGGGACAGCCTGTGGCGGTGCTCCCCAGGAAAACTGTCCAGGACGTGCCACTGAAAAAGCTCTAGCTTAGTCTTCCTGACAACTGGTTCTGCTTTTTGGAGACAGAGATCATGACACCAGTGGAGGGGCTCTGGAAATCTCATAGTATTGAAATACATTGTATGGAAATGATCAGTGTAAGGTTCAACAGAAAAGAAGAGCAGAAAGCACAGCAGCATGAGTATTCTCAGCACTGCGGTCCTTATGGCACACAGAACAGTGTGATCCAGGGACAGACAGGCAGGGACAGGCTTATTAGGGTGGGGGCTATCCTTTCTGTCATGGATGGGGCCAGGACATTGCAGGCTGTTTCAGCAGCAATAAAAAGAAGAAAATGGGAGAAACCAAAGTCACCAGGTGACCCTCTGACTGGACATGATCCACATGGGACGGCAGGGACCCCGTGACCCTCGGCCATGCAGGGAACTCCACACCAGTGGGAGAGAAAGACCCCAGAGTATGATGAAAACCAAATGTTGCCACAGCGACAGAACTCATGCTACATGGGAACCTCTTAATGCATCTCCATGGTAACCATGACACAGGAGGGAGCTGAGGGGAATTGGGTCATGCATCCCTTTCCGACATGCATATAAGTTCAATGAGCCCGGCAGGTATTTCTTTGAGGTCCCCCAGTCTCACAGCATATATTTCCATAAAGAAAAAAGGGTACCCTTCCCTGGTATTATGGCAGATATCTCTGTAAGGGTACCCCACCGTCTCATGGTTCTGCCCCTTTCTGAATACCATGGTGGGTATTTCTGTGAGGGTCCTCCCCCCAGGGTCTCACAGCAGGTATTTCCGTAAGGGTACCATCCTGGGTCCTCCCCGGTTGAAACCTTTTGAAAGTGTCTGTGGCCCCACCTGCACATCTTCCTGCACCCGCTCAGTCTGAATGAGATTCTCCTGAGACCACGCTTGGACTCTGCCGGGTCGTCACACAGCTACGTGTCCATGGCGACAAGCAGTAGGTGCTTTATCGGCCTAACGAGCCACCAAGGGCCCCGTTACCATTGATAGCTTCACTCTGAAAACATCTCAAATGCTTTTTAAAGTATTTTTAACACGGAGGGTGAGTTAATACAAAAAAATGCAAAAAAAAAAAAAAAAATTGCACGGGAACACCATTCATTAGTGCATCTCTGGCTGTTCACATGACTTTCAATGTCACATGACCTACAGTTGAGCAGACTTGAATGACCCCACTGTAGGGGAGCCAGTGAGCTTTGGGGGGGGCTGGGGGTAGGAAAGGGGCAGGAGAGCACATATGGGTGTCTGCATCACAGTGGCAGGTGCAAGAGACACCCCCAATAACTCCTGCCCAAGGCTTCAGCACAGGGCTGAATTAAGATAAGACTCTTATTATGTGCCTATTGTTGCCAGATTTTAATATAAGAGCAGGAAGGTTAGAAATGACAGCCCCAGTGAATCTGCCACCAATCTGCATATTCAAGGCCCACTGCACGGATTCTGGGTGGCAACCACTTAACTCCTTTCTGCCAACATCGTTGCTCCCAGTGAAGGATCCCCCCGCTTCCTTCTCAAACTGGATGCCATCCCCCCCATCTCACTTCTTCAAGGCGGTCCGTTCTTCAGGGCCAGTTGGTCAGGTGACCTCACACTGGGAGGTCTGGAAGATCCAGGGGCAGGTTTGCTGTTGCTGCCCCCCCTAAATAAATGCTAAATAAAGTAGAATCAGAAAATTCTAGTTAGCTGGTTAGCAGAACATGCTGCTCCAGCATGTCCTAAATAAGAAACGCAATTATTTATCACTAAGTGTAGTGACTGTTTGTGGGCAACAGGGGGCACCACACAACCTTGGGGGCCCCACACAAAAATGTGATTTGAGTAATAGCAAACACCGCCACTGGGAAAACCTGCCTGGATGTTTATGTATGTTACAGCATGTGGCAAACCTGTTTGGCAACGCGACCACTTCCTAGCATGTGTGAGCACCAAGCTGGAATTTAATAGTAGGCAATAACATATGCACAGTTAACTTAGTTATTAGTAATTAGTTATTAGTTAATAAGACTGTAGAATTAAGCCAGGACTACCAAAAATAAAGCACTTAAAATGAAAAACCATCAATATGCGCATATTAATTAAAAGCCGGAGAAGATTCCTCTCTTAATTGATGCAGGGAATCCTTCCTCTTTGCTTACGTGTATGTGATTTGCCTTCCAAACGCGCAGCATGAAGGACGGCCACGCCCCCGGCTCCCTGCCACAGTGTGAAGCACGGAGAGCAAGTGGCACAGAGTTACACAGTGGTGAATCACTCATGGGACAGGGTTGGGGGACCCTGGGATGTACAGGGTGATGTCGGAGGAGAGGAATCAAAACTCCCCAGTAGGTAGAAATAAAACCTATGGGGGTCCAAGGCCGACTGACTGTGCTCCCAGAAACTAACCAGAAATAATAAGGAAAACCGTACCAACAACATTGGCCAGGACAAGTGGTTCAAAGATGCATGGATGGATAGAAAACAATAATATTAAGCAATCAGCCTTGTCAGGTTTTGAGGTGGACGACAGCTATCGCCTTGGTGACCAGGCCATGCGAGTTCCTCTGCAGGGATGCCCCCCCTGGCATGCCCCCCCTGGCATGGGGGCAGATGGTACAGCTCGCTCCTTTGGTTTAATCAAGGCCTGGGGGCCCTTTAATAAGACACACTGTCCCCGAGTGTTTGTGGAACACTCTGCTTCACCTCCTGACTAACCACACACAGAAAGGCTTAACGCACACACACACTGACACATAATGCCTGTGACTGACCAAGTGCAGAGCCTCCTGAACAAGCTGACCCACCTGCTGTGACCCTCTCCCTACCCCTGTTGACCCCAGCACCCTCCGGTCCCGCCGCCAGGTGAGACAGGCTCTCTCACATGCTCATGCTCACTGTCATCCTGAAGCAGGTCTTACAACCAGCCATAGAAAACATACAGAACAGAAAAACGAGCACAGATAAAAACGATGATTTTTTTTCCCTGGGGTATAGAAAAAGGAATATAGTATATGGGTGATTCAAATATGAAGTTTTTAAAAAGACTGGCATCCACAGATTTCTTTTTAGCCATTAATAACCAGGAAGGACTGAAGTGTTTGTAGGGGTAAGTTTAAAATCATTTACAGAAAATTTTACATGTTTTTTAACATTTCTCAAAACAAGTCCTTAAAAATCTCATTACCGCAACAGCCTGAAAACATCAAGACCATTAAGAAAACCAATATATTTTCACATTTTGAAAAATGTCTTACTCACAGTCATGCTCATTAACTGTTATGCACAGTTGAACGAACTCCGAAATACTGTATATTTTTAAATTTATATTTTTATTTGAGTTTGACTGATTTTTGTCATTACCACAACACCTTCTGAAATCTACAACCTACTACTTTTTGTATTTCACTGAAACTTGATATATTTTTTAAATAATGTGGCAAACCTGAAGAAACACAACGTATACATTCTACACATTTGCTTTTAAATGCAAATTACTATTTTTTGATTTATTAAATTAACATTAAACGGACACCTATTGCGGTAATGAGACAGAGGTTTTGGAAATGATGTTGAGGGTTTCATGAGAATTACCCATATATGAGATCTAATGAAACACAGTATCAGAAATATCACTGAGGAGCCTTTAAATTTAAGAACATGAGTAGTCTTTGCAGGGGGCTGCGAAGTGACCGGGTTCTGACAAAACACCCACCCGCCCCTGGACCCAGTCTGGCTCCCGGTGAGCGTCGGGAAATCTGCGGGGTCCCTGGGGACCCACCTTGCTTTGACAATGACAAATAGCACCACTTTCGCACATTTATAACCCCGACACAACACTCACCGCCACCCTGACATTCATTAAATGAGGGAGAGATGCCAGAGTGTCATAATGAAATAAGATCATTTGCAAAGATCAGAAGCTTCCTGAGCTCCTGCATGCTGGTTTCAATGGCATCTGACTTTATACCCACAGTAAATCCTCATATTCAGTCGTTTATTAACCAATCTGTTCTCCATCTCTGTTCTCCAGCCAACAGTCACCTTCAAAAAGACACATTTTCCCCACAGAACAAGTATTGGCAGTAAAAAACACGGTGCTGAATTGTTTGAAATATCATTTACATTAACATTTACAGCATTTAGCAGACGCTCTTATCCAGAGCGACGTACAACAGTGCTCAGTAGTCCTCGACTATTCTTCAATCTTCTAAAGCTAGACTTGGATAACAACTGTCAACCGACTAAGTTGCTGCCAGCTTGGTTATGTACCTAAAAACCCTGTTGAAGAAAGAACATTAGTGCAGAGATAAGAGAATGTGTTAGCAGTTATTTTTTTATTTTTTTTTATGTAATATGAACATAACGTTTATAAGCTGGTTAGCTTCCAAGGTGTTCCTTGAAGAGGTGGGTCTTCAGACTGCGTTTGAAGACAGGAAGGGACTCTGCCATTCTGATGGCAAGAGGAAGTTCGTTCCACCACTGGGGAGCCAACACTGAAAAGAGTTTTGATGTAGATAATGGTTGCTCGAGTCGAGCGGTGCTTGTCGCTCTAAAAGGATGAGAAGTGACACGATGCTTGATTAGTGCTGATAAGTAAGGAGGTGCACTTCCATTCTTGGCTTCGAAGGTGAGTGTTAAGGTTTTAAACCTAATGCAGGTGGCCACAGGGAGCCAATGCAGGTCCCGCAATAAAGGTGCGGTATGTGAGATCCTAGGGACATTGTAGACAAGTTGTGCCGCTGCATTCTGTACCAGTTGAAGTAGTTAAATTGCTTTTAGTGGAAGTCCAGCTAGTAAGGAGTTGCAGTAGTCCAACTTGGAGATGACCAGTGATTGGACAAGTAACTGAGTGGCATCTGTAGTGAGAAAGGGATGAATCCTTCTAATGTTGTGGAGAAGATATCTACAGGACCTGGAAAGGTTGCTAATGTGTGAGGAGAATGAGAGTTTGTCATCCAAAGTGACACCAAGATTTCTTGCCTTCTTTGAGGGGACGATAAGAGAGCTCTCAAAAGAAATGGAAAGGTTGTGAGTTGGAGACGGATTCCTATTGATGTACAGAAGCTCAGTCTTACTGGGATTCAACTTCAGGTGGTGTGACGTCATCTAAGAAGAGATGTCAGCCAGGCAGTCTGACATGCGATTTGAAACTTGGAGATCATCAGGTGGAAATGAGAGAATGAGTTGGGTATCATCTGCATAACAGTGGTAGGAGAAGCTGTGTGAGGTTATAACCTCTCCAAGGGAACAAGTGTATAGGGAAAAGAGTAGGGGTCCAAGGACTGAACCTTGGGGAACACCTGTGGTCAGTCTCCGTGGGGCCAACTGGGAGCCTAGCCATGCCATCTGAAATGTTCGGCTATCAAGATAGGACACGAACCATTTCTTTGCTGTTCCTGCAATCCCAAGGTTGGAGAGAGTCTCAAGGAGGATCATGGTTGACTGTGTCGAATGCTGCAGACAGGTCCAGAAGAATTAGGACTGAATACAGGTTAGCAGATTGAGCTGCATGAAGTTTTTTGGAGACGGCTAAAAGTGCAGTTTCAGTAGAATGTGCAGCTTTGAATCTGGACTGGGGAGGATCTTGGAGCCTGTTCTTAGACAAAAAGATATTAAGTTGATTGTAGACTGCTCGTTCCAGGACTTTAGAAAGAAAGGAGAGAAGCGACACCGGTCTGTAGTTGCTGACATCTGAGCAGTCAAGAGAGGGTTTCTTCAGAATGAGTGTGACAACAGCAGACTTGAAGACAGTTGGAACATGGCCCAGACAATAGCAGTCTAAAGTACCAGCTAACTTAAGCAACAAGGCAAAGATGGCAGTCTAAGTACACAAACAAGCAGCAGTTTAGTCACACAACAGATGAAACTCCAGCTAACTTACCAGATGAAGTAACAGACTAGAGGACACCAGGAGCACAAACTAACCTATTCCAGAATGATCCTCCTTTTAATTCATAGTGGAAGCCACTCCCACTAATATCATATATCCCACTCCCGCCAATATCATACCATATCAATATTAGCTTTTGACCTGGGACCTCGTGTGTTTTTAGTGGTTGCTGTGGAAACAATTCTTTGGAAAGTGCCTTGTATCGCTCTCTGATGAGCTGTTTGTTTTTCCCAAACCGTGAGGCGGGTGAAATGCTGTCATTTCCGTGACTCACCTCCAGTCCAGCAGCCAAAAGATAAAAGCAGGAGAGGATGTACCACCAGGCACGTTCAGGCAGCGGCAGGGCCTGTGCTGTAGCCCTCCCCCACCTCAGAGCTCCCTGGAGTTTCCCATAATGCATCAGTGATCCACATGCATTTTCTGATGAAACTTACTGCCTCTTACTGACTGCCCAGCGAGAGTGAGGGTTTGAGATCTCCCAGAATTCCCTGACACCCTGTGTGTGTGGGTGTTTGTGGGTATGCAAACATATTCCTGTCTGCGTGTCTCATGTACAATGAAATCCCAACATGATGGCTTCTGCTCACATTACGGCTTATGTTGGATCCAATGTAGGGATGGAGCCCCACCCCTGCCCTACCCCTACCCTACCTCTGCCTCATCCAGACCTCTGCCCCACTCACCCCTGTCCCACCTCTGCCTTGGCCCTGCCCCTGCCCCGCCTCCTCCTCTGCTCTGCTTCCATCCCACCTCTGCCTCACCTCTGACCTGTCTCCGCCCCACGTCCTCCGCCCTTGTCTCACCTCCATCTCTGTCCTGCCTCTGTTCCATCTCCACCCCACTTCTGGCCTGCCTCTGCTCCATCTCTACCCCACAGTGTATCTTGGCTTCCTGCCAACGTATCTGCCCATCAGTGCCAGTCAAAGCCCATGTGGCGCCCTAGGCAAACTTTACCACTGCCACCTCCATCAGTAGATGGTGTCCTAGGCGGCCGCTAATGTCGCTTAATGGGTTGCCTGCCGCCCCTCCCTCACTCTACTTCACGACCCCATTATGACCCTCTGGCAGTGGAGCTCCTCGACCAGCAGCTGCTCTGGGAACGGGGAAATACCCAGTGTTAGACGACCACCTTGGGGGAAGCAGCAGAGCATCAGTCACATTGAGGCGGGTGGCCTGGAGTCAGCAGAGCGGCTTTAAACTACGGTAACAGGCCCCGTTTGAAGCTCCGGGTAGCAGAACTATGGTGACATGCCAGCTATTTATACCGGCCTCAGAGGGGAAAACCCGGAAAATCAGCAGGAAGGGGGCTAATGGCTGTCATTAAACATTATGATCTAGCGGGGCACGCACATGCACAGGTTTAAATATAAGAGCCCCTCATGGTCCAGGCTGTCCCCTGTCATTAATCACCACAAAGCTGCAATATAGTCTCATTTCTAGGAAAACAGGACGTCGACCCGTAACATGGAAGCAACTCAGCTTTAGGCATCGGCTGCTTACTAGCCTCCCATATCTGGGCCTTTTAGTGGTGTAATTGACTGATCCATTAACTGGGTGAGAGATCGATTGGGAGACTGCGTGGTACAGTGACACTGCTGTGTGTTTGGAGATTGGGACGAGGCTGCAGATGCACAAACTATCATCTCATTCTCCCTTCCATGCAAAATGTCTCCCTTGGCCATCACGGATCTTCTCAGTGACATTCCCACCCGGTGTTTCCTGGGATGGGATGCAGACTCAGGTAACCCTCTGGGGGGAGTTTGGGGATGATTATCACAACCACTACATATTCCCGTATGGATAATTTTCAAATCAGCCAATGGTAATGACACAAAAACCAAAAGGCAGCAGCACGTAATCAAAACATCTCATTTAATCATTTCTTAAAAAACAGTCTTTATGCCAGCGAGAGCTGGAGTAATGTTTCGCCAAATCGGAAGGGACAGCTACAAGGACATGACGCAAAGGCCTGAAATCTGAGAGTGTCCTGGAGGGGGCGCTGTACACACTCTGCCATACTTCTGACTGCTCAGTGACATACTCACATCCATAAAGCCCCTCACAGGGGACCCTGCTGTCCCACAGCAGCAGTGAGACATCGGCACTGCATTTGAGGGAGACTGAGAGCTAAAACACGGTGACAGTGCGCGGATGGTGGAGGGCGCTTCGGAAAGCCAGAATGAGCCCTGTCAATGCTCAGGTGCGGTGAGAAGAAAATATCCTGAGGGAGCTGGCGGGAGGAGAGCAGACCTGCGGCAAAGCGAGTGCCCCATGCCCTGCTACTGCTGACGGTGAAATAATGGAGGGGCGTGGGGGGGCATGGTGGTGGGGACAGAACAGGCCATGATGTGGGCCACGTTCATCTGTAATGCAGCATCTTCAAAAAAAAAGAAAGGAAGAGAGGCATGACACCCCCCTTAACATGATGGATGGGAACCAGAGCTTGAAACACCAGCTTGTTTAGGAAGAGTGGATACAGGGTGGGTGTAGCCTCAAACCTACCGCAGACCGGCACCTGTGAAGGTGGTTACAATTAAGCAGGGAAATTGTGGGTAAAATGTGCAGGACGAGCTTTGCAGGCCTACTGTCTGATTACAGATAACCAGGCAGAACACCTCACACAATGAGGAACTGAGGGATGGAGCTCCCGGCTCTGCATCTGCTGCTGAGGCCTCATGCATTCACTGACACACACACATACGCACACAGCACACACAGACATACACACATACAGCCAACTTCCCAGTTGAATACTAACGAATCAAAGGCAAACAGTCAAATAGTACTAGTGAGAGAAATGAGACTGTGGGTGGGATTACTGTCAGCTGTGAATGACATCCTGCTTTAACCCTATTGGACCCCATAAAGCAACTAATGGGAAGTGGGTAACACCTGACAGGCTTCCTGTTAAAGACACAGATCTTTAGTTAATGCCTACTGTGCAGAGGTTAATTAACTGACAACACTCTCCACTACAGTAGCAGTGCCTACTGAAACATACAGAGCGACTGACAGACTGGCTGACAGACCGATTAATAGACCGATTGATGGAATAACTGACAAACCAACTGACGGACCAACTGACAGACTAGCTGACAGACTAACTGTTTGGCCGACTGACAGGCTAACTGCTACAGATGAGCCTCATCCTTCCTCTTCCTCATCCCCACCTGTCCCCCCAAGCCTTTGATTGGCTGCTTACAGCAGGTCACATAAGCACCTGCCTGCAGCCCAGCACCAGCTTAATTAAAATGTATTGCATGCATACTCCCATTGCAATCACAATGTTACAGTGTTACAGTATATCCAGGGGTGCTGAAGCTTCCTGTTCCCAGTGCCGTTGGTACAGACCGCCACACGACCTCCCGATCCACAGCCCCGGAGGGCAGCCCAGAGAAAGGTGATCTTTCCCAATTCAGTGCTGTGTGCTGGAGAGGGGCCACCACACTAGCACACCGCACACACTTTCGGTGGGTCAGATTCACGGCTCTTTTTGTCACAACTGAGCGATTCCAGCGTGATCTCTGCATGCTGCTCGTGGTGTGAACGGGGTGTGATGTTCCTGGTGTGAATTTAAAAATAGGAAATGCCAACAGCATTTGCACGGCCGCCATTAAACCTTAATTTTAATTTGAACAAGCCTCATTAACATTTTGCATTTTTTTGTCAGTTTCCTAAATTTGCTAGAGGAATTGATCCCTGTGCATCCAGCGGGTCTCGGATTCCGAGGCGCCGGGACTCAGGGCAGAGCATGGGAACTTTAATTGTGTGTCACATGACAAATGCGCAGGTGGATTAAAACATGAGGCGTATCGCTGAACACACTCTGTCTGAGGCACGTCAGAGTACTGTTTGCTTTCCAAAAGTCACTGACATAGCCTATAATTTTATATAAATTATTATATATAATTAGGAGTGGAGTGTTTTTGAATACTTCTGTGAGAATTGCTAAAAAAAGCCTGGCTAAATGTCTTGCTCTCTAATGAATTAAAATTAATAGAATTTAATAGTACGTTTGCATTTTCTGTGTACTTATCAAACTGAATCAAAGCTTAAAAACTCACAGGGGACATGAGATTGGGTCCTGGGTCAGACCAGCATTCTTTATTTGAAGACCTTTTTCATAATAACGCCTGAGTAAGTGACCGTAACAAGAGATCCATTCCCTCCAACACTGACTGACAGCCCCCAAGAGCGACTGATACTGATTACTGCCGTCCCACACCAAACTGGCTGCAACCTTCCAATTCCTTCCAGAAAAACACCTGACAAAAACAGACAAATAAAAAAAAGGAGGGTCAAACTGGCAACACAAGAAAAACATGAGCTGAAAATTGTATCACCTGTGTGATGTCAGGCTAACATGGCTAACATCAGGCTAACATCAGGCTAACCCCTGGTTGACATCAGGCTAATGTCAGATTAACGTTAGGCTAACACCTGGCTAACATCAGGCTAATGCCTGGTTGACATTAGGCTAACGTCAGATCAACGTCAGGCTAACACCTGACCAACATCAGGCTAACACCTGGTTGACATCGGGCTAATGTCAGGCTAACAAATGTCTAATATCAGACTAATGCCTCAGACACCTCTGATTATTCATCGTAGAAGAGAGCAAAGTGGAGCAGGGAGACAGAGACAAACCGGAAGAGGTTTCCAGAGGCAGTGACATGAACTAATGAAAGCAGAATGCAAGCATTAAAGAGATAGTGATCGGTTGAAGGCAGAGGTAGGTGGCAGATGCTGGTAATGACATGCAGAGGAATGTGGAGCAGGGAGCAGCAACCTCAACAGGAAGGGAGCATAACACATCGTTTTAAGAAGCGAGCCAACAGGACAGTGAGGGCTGGGGGTCCTCCGTCATGGTGGGGTGGAGGGGCAGCTTTAAGCTCTTCTATTGTAGGACTCCACTTGGGCACAGGAATATGCTGAGAATGGGGGGTTTTTGGGGGGCTGACTTGGAGACCCAGATTGTCCTACTGAGGTCTGAAATGTCCAGATGACAACTTTCCAGAAGTTTCTTGGCATGGAGAGAGCAGATTGTTGATGTTGCACAGTGAGGCCGAGATGTCGCGTCAGTGAAGGAGGAAGAGCCAGCAATGAACAGCTGTGCTGATGCCAACCTGCATTTGTGAGTCCATCCATCCATCAGCGAGCGTGCCGTTATTCAGGGTCGTGGATGGCAAGCACTCGCCGGGGTAGCTCAGCAGATAGGACACTGGATAATCGCAGGACGAGCACCTGCCACACACAGGCATTGCAGATTTTTTCTGGTTTATCATTTTTCAAGCAGCCCCATGGCCGGCCCAAACGGCTCCCAGAGGTGTCATGTAAGCCCATTTGCAAGGAGCGCTATCCATTACCGAGCGACACTGCCGTGGCCCACTACCAGCCGAGTGGACTGCCAGCGACCCCCCCATCTCCCTCAGAGCCTACCCCCCCATGCCCAACCAGTACGAGATGATACTGCGGGCTTTATGGATTCGGGGTTGCCGTGGCAACCCCACCATTAGAGCTGCACGCGTAGGGGAAGTTATTTAAAGTAGATTTAGGAGAGGAGCAGACGGGTGGTTAGCAGGCAAAACGGTGAAGCACTGAAGCTCACTGTGAGGACACAGAGAGACATCACACCCCTCAGGGAACACAGAGAGATGCTGCATCCCTCAGGAGACACAGAAAGATATTGCATGTCTGAGAGGACACAGAGAGACATCGCACACCTGAGGGGACACAGAGTGATGTTTCACACCTGAGAGGACACAGAGTGACATTGTGCCCCTCAGGGGACACAAAGAGACATCGCACGCCTGAGAGGACACTAAGAGACATCGCCTCCCTCAGGGAACACAGAGAGACATTGCGTCCATCAGGGAACACAGAGATACATTGTGTCCCTCAGGCTTCCGTCATGGGAAACACAGAGACATCGCACCCCTCAGGGAACACAGAGAGACATCACACCCCTCAGCAGACACAGAGAGACATCAGGGGACACAGAGAGATACTGCATCCCTGTGAGGACACAGAGAGACTTCGCATGGCTGAGGGGACACAGATTGACTTCGTACCCCTGAGAGGACCCAGAGAGACATCACATCCTTTAGGGGACACAGAGAAACATCGTGTCCCTCAGATGTCACAGAGATATATCGCACCCCTGAGAGGACACAGAGATAAAATGCATCCCTTAAGAGAAACAGGGAGACATCGTACTCCTCAGGGCGCACAGAGAGACATCGCACCCCTTAGAGGACACAGGAGGACATCACATCCCTGAAGGAGCACAGAGTGACATTGCACCTCTGAGACGACACAGAGAGACATCACACCCTTCAGGGAAAAAAGACGTCCCTCAGAGGTCCACGAGGGTGAAGGACACAGCTTTGGGGATTTAATTACGGTAATAGACCCTAGGCAGTTGCAGCCTCACCTGATGGGGGAGGGGGGGGCTTGTCTCAAACACCCACCAGTCTGACCACAAAATCTCTGACTTCAGTCACCCTTGGGGACCAAGCTGTTGGTGCAGGGGTCCTGCCCATGTCCTGTGCCACATCTCAGCAACAGGACAGCTACCAGAGTCACAGGAGAGTCACAGGAGAGTCACAAAATAGCAACGCTGGCCCTTAACAGCAGTTTTTGTAAAAAACACCTTAATTACGTGCAGAGAGAGGCAGGCAGTATAGCTGACAGTGGATACCTTCAGTATGAAGCTTTATTTTGCTGTATAAAGACCAAAAACGGAGTTGCTGTTTATTATTCTGTGAAGACTCTCCTCTTCCGTGCTACTGGTGATATGATCCAACTCTGTGCACAGGGGGAGGCGTGCCACACACACACAGACACACACATGCACAGGCCCTGGCGCTCCACCATGCCTACTGGCTCCTCTGTGCAAGCCAGATAACCAGGTTGGCTGGCCATGGGCTTGCAGGGCATTAGACCAGGACGGGATTTAGCCAGACGGACGCTCTCAAAGCTCAGCCTGTCAGAAGTGACTGCTAACAGTGCATAAAGAGGTGTGTGCAACGGACACCACCAGCGATACAAACGACATGGGTCTCCCGGGTGAAGCTGTGGGGGTGAGACAGGGCTTTGGACGCTGAGCAGACCGTTGGATTTATGCAGGCAGACCCAGATTGTGGTGGCAGCAGCAGGGAGCCTGTGGGGGTGGGGAGTCATGATGACATTTAGAGATGGAGATTCTTCGGTGGCCTGGGACGGATCCACATGGCAAAGAGACCTTGCAAAAGGTCGGGAAATCCTGCGGCAGGTCTGTGGCGCCGCTGTTACACCGCCCCCCCACCCAAAACAGAACACTTCCCAAAAACATTTAGCAGTCATTTGACAGCAGATGAGGACCGAAGCCAGAGGACAGGAAAATGTCACTCTGACCCTCAGCAGCAGCGGATGTAGCTGGTGATGGATGTCTGCTACAGGCTGGTGTGAAATGGAGGCCCCCCTCTCTACTGCCCCCCAGAGGTCACTGTGCAAATCATGGGATAATCACTGCGCTATATTGAAGACCACTTTCCAATGACTGATAGAACAGAGGCACCACAGTTGCCCCTCAGAGACCACCTCTGCGTCTTTGTTCAAACAGAGACTACCTCTCTGTGTCTTTTTTGAAACAGAGACTACCTCTCTGTGTTTTTCACCGAAAAGAGACAACCTCTTTGTGTCTTTGTTCGAATAGAGACCACCTCTTTGGGTCTTTGTTCAAACAAAGACTACCTCTCTGTGTTTTTGTTTGCAAAGAGAGAACCTCTTTTTGTTTTTGTTCAAATAGAAACCACCTCGTTGGGTCTTTGTTTAAACAGAGACAAGCTGTATGTCTTTGTTCAAACAGAGACCACCTCTCTCTGTCTTTGTTCAAACAGACACTACCTCTCTGTGTGTTTGTTTCAACAGAGACCACCTCTCTGTGTCTTTGTTCAAAGAGACACTACCTCTCTGTGTCTTTGTTCAAACAGGGACCACCTCTCTGTGTCTTTGTTCAAACAGAGACCACCTCTCTCTGTCTTTGTTCAAACAGACACTACCTCTCTGTGTGTTTGTTTCAACAGAGACCACCTCTCTGTGTCTTTGTTCAAAGAGACACTACCTCTCTGTGTCTTTGTTCAAACAGGGACCACCTCTCTGTGTCTTTGTTCAAACAGAGACACCTCTGCCTCGGCGTGGTTTCTGAAAGCTGCCGCCTTCCCTGCTGCTGTAGTGTCTCTCTCCTGCCCTGGACTCTCCTTCCTCCACATTAAAAGCGAGGATTTAACCTGATCTCCTGACAGCAGTGGTTACACCCCCTGCGTGCCTGTTCTACACCATTCATTTTCCACCAACTAAAGGGAGAGAAAAATTTTAGAAAAAATAAATGTGGCCCAGCTGTAAAGAACGGATGTGAATGGTCTCATCAAGGAGCTTTTTAACTGTTTCACGTTTGGGGACCAGGAGGACCCTGCATAATCTCCAACCCCAAACACCGTACCAGCATTGAGCCCCCCCACCTCAAACCAGCTGAAATCTGAGGTATGGCGGTGCTGATGGGTCGGCAATACCCCAGAAGCCGCAGCACTCCCATAATTCCATTTTTTTGCCTGCAGTTGCCTTGGCTCGGAGCTCTCGTGGATGGTGATGGATACCCACTGTTGCTAAGCAGTGTTCAGGGGCTGGAGTTCCTGCTTAACAGGTGATAAACTGCCCGCGCGCTCCTGTTTGCTGGAGGAGAAGCTCAGCTTGCGTTTTTTTTACCTTCTCTAGCAGATAACGTTTCATTAACGCTGTCAGGTGATGTTTTTCCTGAGTTTCCGCTCAAGCTGGTTATACCATGCTGGCTCCACGCAGCAATCCAGGGGGCGCTGATGAGCAACCGAGAGATAAAACATGAAAATCTGTCCCCCCCCCCCCCTTCGTCAGAAAACTGGGATTGAGATACTGTGGGTACCTGGAGGGGTCCCACTATCATAAGCTTAAGAGAGGTTCTGACCCGAACAGAATGAGACACTGCAGAGCAGTTAATCTAAGGAGAGAGAAAGATTCACCTGGTCACTAATGAAACTGGGGGGGCATATTTTCATACAGATTGTGAACGTATCCTAAAATGTACTTATCCAATAAAAAGACAACATTGTGTGATCTCAGTGTCACTGTGGCAATAAACGGGGGGCACCACCCCCCCTTGAGCATGGCTGACGTCAGACCTGTGGTCAGGCATACGGCACTGACGAGATGCTGCAATCCCGCTGAGAGGCACTGACTGCCAAAGGCCCGCTTGATAATCCTACAACAATTACAGCTGAAGTGTTTTTAGATCTCCTGGGATAAAAGGTCCATTAACACCACACTCATCTCCAAGCAGCCAGCTGCCTGATCCACACTCATACGTGTGTGTGTGTGTGTGTGTTTGTGTTGAGCTCCTCCTCTTCACTAGACCCACCCCCCTCCGGACGGACCTGGTTTATTCTTGCCACAGTGGAGTCTGCCTGAGTCCCCTGGCTGTGTGCTTGTGGCACCTGGACGGTTTAAAGAGATTTTAAGGGGGGGGGGGGGCATCTGAGGTGGCTGGCAGTCTGGAGCACACATATTTGGGCTGTATGTAGGCCAGTGGGGCAGGATGCCTCGAGCACCAATGTCATGTGATACCTGCTGCAGAGGCCAAAGAAGAGAGGAATCACAGAGTGGGAAGGGGTGGGACTTATTCAAAATGGGGTGGAGTTTATTCCAAAAGGGGATGGGGCCAATCCAATATCCATGGTGTTAAAAAAATTAATTAAAGCATAAAACGCACCCGAGCGTTTGGTGTGGAGCTTCAAGCAGGTTATTCTGCTGAGTTGCTGAACACTTGACGCTAACATGTGAGATCAATCATTAATCTTATTAAAGAATCTTGTAAAAATTCAGGCTGGAGGTCAGCTCTGTCATCAGGAAGTCATATTTTCAGCATTTACCTTTGTGGACAATCTCGCACTATCCTGAGCAAACCTGAAGGCTTAGGGCAATCCATCCATCCATCCATCCATGTTGTTATATCACCTCACTAATCACATGTTTCTTATTTGCCCAGTTCAGCCAGAACTTACAGGCCCTATAAAATTCATCACATGACCTTCTGGCAACTAGTCGAGTTCTTCTCAGCTAAATACTAATAGATAAAGATTACATTGAAATGTATATATATTTGAATGGCAAGTAAATACCTAACAGTACATTGTGGAAATGCATACCTGAAGAGCGACAGGGGTGTTGTCACAAGAATCACTGCCGAGACAGGAGGGATCGGATACTGGCGTTTATTGTAAGGGAGATCCAGAGACGTAAACCGGTGAACGAGAGCCAAGAGTCGAATAGCCGTGAGGTCAGTCCGGAGACGGAGACATGCACCGAAGGGGAAGCCACGGGGGAAGTCACGGAGAGGGCGGATCAGAGGGTGGAAGGGCTGGAGGTGTGGAAGACCAGGGCAGGGGCAGATAGACGGCACGGAGCTGGGGAAACGAGATCGTCAGAGCGCTCAGTACGGGCATAACTACAATACCTCGCTTAAGACGGGTAGCGTTGATTAGGGACAACGGGACCCAGCTGGGAGCGTGGTCAGGGCAGGGGAGGCGTGACAGGTGTTCTCTGAACTGAACCCTGAACAGTCCCCAGAAAACGGAAAAGAAAAACAGAAGATTGTTGATTAACATGACAGGGCTGGAGATCTTCAGACTCAGTACTGGAGGAATGGATTAAAATCTAAATCAGGCCTGAAGTATTATGCAAACAGCTGCATATACAAAACCTCTGCTGTGTGCTGTCACGTTACAGGGCAGTAAACTTTCGAAGCCTCCATCACAGGACACATGTTCATTTTGTAAAATCAATTTTGCCAGTAAATTGTGAAAATGAGCATCTGTGTGGGAGTAAGCTCATATTTACTGCCAAATTAATTGCTTCCACCGTTTTTCTGCAGCCAATTTGGGGAAATTCCCTTTGATTGTTATTTGGTCGCGATGAACAACCGATTAATTAAATCAGTCACTGGCGACATCTGAAATAACCTGAGCTGGAAAGTTAATTACATTTAACTGCACATAGAAACCTGGCAGCTTTTCTGGTGTGTATGTGTGCTTGTATGTGCGTGTGTGTGCATGTGTGTGTGTGTGTGTGTGTGTGTGTGTGTGTGTGTGTTTTTGCTTCTCCCGCACATTCAGGATCATGGTTGGGGGGGGGGGTGGGGGAGGATCTGACCGATCAGTACCACATCTCAGCTATTTGTTTCCATTTCATTAGGTAACATCATTAATTCTATATCCGGAGCTGGAGGGGATTGATTCCCCACACGTTCCACATTTTCAAACACCGATGCTGCCCCCTGTCTGCAGTCAGCCGCCATTTACCCACCGCTAACGTCATTCAGGGCAGAATCGGAGGCCCCCACACAAACAGTGAGACAGACCCTCGTTTTTCAGGATGATCCATTAAGACGATCCCTAGTTAGTGAGTTGGAGGGGAATCCTGCCCGGGGGAAAGAAGAGACGGCCAGTCTAAACGTCCAGGAGCACCAGCATCTGACAGGCAACACCTTATTAAGAGCATAATGCTAATAATGGCTATCATCTTAGCGTACGAGGCAGACAGCTTGGGAGAATCGAGGCCAGCTTCCCCAGCTCCTGGGAACGGGGCTCCGTGCCTCAGGAACGTCTCCACCACTCAAGCATGCTGACCATGCAGCCTGGAGGCTGTCTGCTGAAGCCCTGGGTGGAGGTTCTGCTGCTGTGCCCTTGAGAAAAACCACTCGAATGAGTGTGGCGGGACATCCACACGGCATATGTGCCACGCCACGATGAGCTCATAAATAAATAAGGTCCCTCCATCATCTGAATGGCAGAATGAGGCGAGACCCCCCAGAGGAAGCACCCCCCGCACCAACGAGTCTAAAAACAGCCCCAGGTCGCACAGAGATGGTGACAGGGATCTGGGACATGGAGTTACAGTGGGCCATTGAGTCGAATTGGAGGGGTTGGGGGTGGGGGGGGAGTAGGTTGACGAAAACAACAGGCCTCCTCCATGTGGTCCAATACAGGAGGAAAGCATCTGGAGCAAAGTGCAGCCCAGCAGAATGATGAAGAGAGGAATAGCAGCACATGGGTCAGAACCGCTGGGAGACACTGGGGTGCATAGCTCTGAGTCAGTGTGATCTCGTCACAAACGTGCTCCCTCTACAGGTCAGAGCAGGGCCCCAAATCAGATAGATCTCCATCTTGAACAAGTGACTTTCGGTTGCCAGTGTGATTCAGTTTACGTAGTCCTGTGGAAAACGGGTGAATCTGAGGTCCGTACTTGCCCCTGTTCATAACTGTCAGATACTGGGATGGGCTCCACACTCCCAGCGGGTTTATGGCAGGAGCTGGACATGTCCGCCAATTCCCAGTTAAAACCAGATGAGAACAGGTTGCACTCGGCGTTTCAGCTAAGCTTCACACAGAGCCTTAGATTCATTAAAGCCAAATCTAGATGACATTTTAGCACCACTTACATATTAAATATGCTTATATTACATTCTAATACCACATGCTTTAGGCAAATGATGGCTTCATTTTGCTCCCCTTTTAAAAAGCTGGTTCAGAGTGACCTTGGCACTGGGTAGTGGTGCTTTCCAGCAGTGGATTAAAGCCACAGAGAGGTTCTCTAGGAGTGAAGCAGCTTTGTGCCAGACATAAAACCGGCAATATCGAGGAGGAGGTATTCATTACTGGGCCTCAGGACTCTGCCCTGGGGAGATAAGTAGCAGATATCGCAGTGATATAGGTGAGAGCTGGGCCAATAGGTTGTCCCCGAGTGACGGGGAGCCTATCGCGGCTGACCTCAGTCACCTCGAAAGCCCGAGGAGCGGGAGAAAGGGAGTGACACTCATCCTTAATGCAACCAAGCTGCCCGTGAAATGCTGTGCAGCCTGGGGCCGTCTAATGTAAGCAAGATGGAGAAAGAGCAGAACAAAAAAAAATAGGGCAAAAAAAATAGGGTCAATCTATGAGGTGGGGGGAGGTTCCCCTGACAAGATGGGCCCCAAATGAAGTGGGATCCTGACAAGATGGAGCCCTGATGAGGTGGGCCTCTGATGAGACAGGCCCTTGTTGTGATGAGTCCTAGATGAGGCGGGCCCCAGATGCGGTGGGCCCCAGACGAGGCAGGCCCCAGATGCGGTGGGCCCCAGACGAGGCAGGTCCCAGATGCGGTGGGCCCCAGATGAGGCAGGCCCTAGATGCGGTGGGCCCCAGACGAGGTGGGCTCGCTGAGCTGCATACAACATTCGGACAAATTTGGCTGAGAACGGAGCCCTTTCTGCATGAGATATGAATGCGTCACAGAAAGCAGAGCCAGTAGCCCCAGCGAACTCCGCGGCAGTCTGGGGGTCACGACCCATCCAGATTTATTCATCCGAGACGTCAGGATGGTATATGACGCAGCCAGCCTGCCCCACACAGGCACCAAAAGGTCCAACCATGGTCTTCAGGCTAATACCTGTCAAATGCGTGAGTCACGATTCTGCAAGAGTAAACAGCATAACATGTTGAACTCTGAACCGGCACAATCTCTCTCTCCTTTGCCCCCTAGTGATCCATCCATCTGGTACCTGTTTATCATGACCTCCATCTGGACCCTAAGGTATCCTTCATGTGGCTTGCTGATGCTCCCCAGTGGAGTTGCCCTACACCCAGGACATGGACACTTCCCCAGATGGTCTTTCACTGTTAAATCAAGAACTGCTGGCTTGCCAGAGGGAAACTATGGGGGATTTTCCCCTTCAGAACAGAAATTTCCTGACAATAAAAGTAACTGAGTGCCATGCTGAGCAGCTTCATCACATCCATCCCACCCATTTGCTCACAAACATATCACTTCCTGCCTGTGTGTGCTGCTGACACAGCCGGCCCCTCACTCTGGTACACTGCTACACCGCTATGAGCGGAACCCTGGCCACAGAACATGAACTGCCTGCTAATCGCTGCTATCACTGATCCTGCCACAGATTCCATTCTGATTGGGTGCTTTATTTTATTATTCAGTGTCTGGGGTAGCAGCAGGCAAAGTCCACACATAATGATCATACAGATCTGGATCACGATGTTGAATGTGATAGAGAGCAGAGGTTGCCAGGAGATGGGTGTCACATTCCATAATACTTATTAGGCAGGGAGTCCACTCTATGGTCCCCATGAAGTGTGTTATTAACATCGGGTGTCAGACTCCCCAGCTGCGCCATTCGCGGGTGCGGAAAACTCGTCAGAGTGACTCCACTTCCATATTACCCACAATGCCCTGCATCATCCCCCCTGCCGAAGGACTGGCAGTGAGAATGAGAAAGAACAGAGTAATTGGATGATCTGTCGCCTAATTACTGTCAGTAAATCCCGTCTGAGCCACAGGTGGGGGTGTGAGCAATACCGTGTGTGGCGGTTCCCCCCATCACTGAACCTGGGGGGACCATGGCCTGTGCCTGTCCTGAGTGAATGTAGGAGTGACAAGGAACTGGGAGCCACAGGTCACCCCCGAAAGGCCCTGAGCACTGCTCACAGACTTCCTGTTTGGGGCGGGGCGGGGGGGGGGGGTTAAATTCCAAGCACTGGGGAGTGTGTCCCTGCTGAGCTGCTAATTCATTACCTCTGATTATCTGCTGGCTGAATGGATTCGGGCTCTTTAAACTGAGCACGTTAACAAGACGCTCGATAGCGTCTCACGCTGCTGGTCTAGAGACTTGGGGAACATTTAATTATTAATTATTAATGATTAAAAACAGCAAACAAATGCAGAAGGTGTATCATGTATGAAACAGAAACAAGTTGGTTTTGTTGGGTTGCCATTAAAGCTGTCATCACCCCCATGGTGAATGAGGAGCCCCCCTCAAACCCTTAACCTCTAATAATCCACGGCTTTTAACCCATACTACAGATGGTGGCTAATGCACACTGCAGCCCCCACCTACATACAGTGCCGTGTGTGTGTGTGTGTGTGTAGTGCTCTTGAATGTGCCTGTTAAAAGGCAGCCTCAGCACTTCAGAGAACCACCCAGGCAGCTGCAGTTCTGTGGAGGCGTAGAACGGGGAGGCGGGGCTGAAGGTATTGAGGGCAGGGCAGGGTGGAGCTCAGTGAATGACTACAGAGGTGGGTGTGAACATCTGTGGAGGGGCAGAGCAGGACTCAGGCAATGCTGGTGGGGCTAAGGAGGACAGCAATCCCACAATCCTCTGCTCAGCAGTGTACTGCCCCCCCACCTAAATGCCCATCCATCTTCTTTAACAGCACTTACCCCAGTTCCAGCAGATCGGCACATACCATCACTGATGCTTTCGTTTAGCCATAATCCCATGCTTGCTGGGGGCAGAGGGCCCCTCCCTCCGATGCTGATGCCCCCTGGTGCTAACTAACTAACTCATTTAGCTGAACAAAGACATGTCCCAAGAATTAACCAGACTGATCTGATAAGCACGCCAAAGGATTGGCTCTGCGGGGGTTCACCACTGCGCTTCCAGCTTACACGGTGTCTCTCTCCACCCACTGCCCAATCCTTACTCCCAGGCTTCACACTCATGGGTCCTTAGCCCCTTAAAAATGCACATCTGCAGAGCATGCAATGCTTCGGAGCTGCGTTTCTGCGAATGCAAGGAACTGAATGCACTTAATATATGCATTTTTGGGAATTTTTTTGCACCATGTCTATTGCCGTATCCTATTCAGTACTTATCTATCTATCTATCTATCTATCTATCTATCTATCTATCTAT
>JAAGVU020000044.1:3630583-3642970 GCA_011763525.2 Mormyrus iriodes | reverse complement strand
GTTAGAGTATGGAATAGTCTTCCTGTTAGTGTAGTACAAGCTAAAACTTTGGGTTCTTTTAAATCAGAGCTAGATAAAAGCTTTTAGCCGAATTCTCCCTAAACGAGCTTGATGGGTCGAATGGCCTCTTCTCCTTTGTAAATTTCCTATGTTCTTATATATTTAGCAGACTCTTTTATCCCATGGGGGCTCAAGGCCTTAACACTGAGATTTGAACTAGCAACCTTCCAGTTGCAGGTGCAGCTCCCTAACCTGCCACACAGTTCCCCCTGGAGCTCCAAGCACAGCGCCACTCATACACAGCATGGGGTGGGGGAGAGTGTCAGGGATGATTTTGTTTTTGGTGGATTTTTAATTCTGAAATATTTGTATTTGTTTTCAAGCTCACAAAGGACAGAAAGCCCTCGTAGGTGAGAGGCGGCCATGAGAGCTCCCCCCCTCCCCAATCTGACCTGCACCTGTTGTGTAAGATTATTCCTGTTAAGAGGACAGCTGCTGTGGCCTCTTCAGCACCACAAAAACATGAGCGATGGCGCTGAGGATATGAGTGTGCTGCAGCCTTTGGCGCCCAACACGCTCATGCGCTGCAGCCGTACAGCAAAAATCCATTGACACTGGCAGTCTAGCTTGTCAAGCAGGTGGAATTCCCAGCAAGGGGACTGCTGATAAACTTTTGTTAGGCAATTCACTTCAAATCTAGGGCCTAAAAATGGACCGAGAGTAACTGTAAGGTCATAA
Source organism: Mormyrus iriodes (assembly GCA_011763525.2). Taxonomy (NCBI): domain Eukaryota; kingdom Metazoa; phylum Chordata; class Actinopteri; order Osteoglossiformes; family Mormyridae; genus Mormyrus; species Mormyrus iriodes. The sequence goes on along the minus strand of JAAGVU020000044.1, from coordinate 3,642,232 downwards.
TTCCGTAAGGCCTGTCGCAATTCATGCGTGCAGCGTGCCAACAGGGAGTGCATGGCTGAGTCACGCCATTAGGAAGGTAACTGCATTCGGGGTTCTACGCACTCCTGCAGGGGAATCTCTCCACAACCTACCCCACACCACCTCCCAGTGGTGGGGAGAGTGTTAGTCACTCTGGAAGAGGTGACAGTCCTTCACAGGCCACATACACGCAATCACATACCGTGGGTAATTTTGAGTCACCAAATCAGACAGGGGTGAGAATCAGACGCAGCATACAAGAACCATTTTTGTAAATTGGAGGTATTTCTTACAGCAGTAAATCATAGTGGACAGCCACCAGGGAGCCAGATGCGTACATGTCACTCTCTATGTGTTCGCCAAAACTTACGTCATAAAGGAGAAGTGGGAGCCCATGACCCCCATCTCCTCCTGCAGAGCAATGCTGTTAGGGACACAAGTCAAGTTAAAGTGAGCTTCACGCTTCTGGCTCAGCCACAGATGTCTGCCGTGACGGAGGAGCAGAGAAATGAGGACGTCTGCTGGATCGAGCGGATCTCCTGGACGCAGCTAAATGGCAACCTGATGGCCTTGTGCCACCAAGAGTCTCATAGTCCTCCTGCCAAGAGGAGAATGAGTGATGCTAGAGTCTAGATTCAAGCACTATAATGTCATTGTGTAGCACAATTAAATTATGTTTATCATAACCCCAAAGATGCATTAATAAATACAAAATGAATACAAAATATAAGCTAAGAATAATATAATCCTAAAAATCTGTTGTAGCGGTTGCTTGCACACATCAGCAACATAATTTACTGCACATATTCAGTGAGAGAATCTCAGGCTGAGAGAATGCAGAGTTCAGCAGGTTTATGGCTGTTGGGAAAAAGCTATTTTTCCGTCTGTTTGTATGTGTACGGATTGATCTAAAACGCCTGATGGGAGGAGCTTAAACAAAGTATGTTCAAGATGAGTGACGTCCTTAATGATGCTTGTAGCCCTTCTCACACAGCGAGTAGATGGTGCAGCGGTGGCAGTTCTGTGCTGACAATATGACATCTACGCTTTTTTAGCGGCTTTGGTACAGTTTCTGTACAACGCTGGCATGCAGAAAGTCAAAATGCTCTCTATAATGCATCTGTAAAAGTTAACCAGCAGCTTCTGGGGGAGGTTAGCCCTCCTTAGCCTTCTCAGAAAGTAGAGGCATTGTCGTGCTTTGCCTGCTTTATTCCTACCAAACTGGCCCTCTTGCCAGCATACAGACAGAAGCGGGAAATGCTGGACTCCCCTGCAGAATGCCCTAAGGAATCCCCTACGGAGTCTCCTACAGAGTGCCCTAGGAAGTCCCCTATGAGGTTCCCATAGGAGTCCCCTATGGAGTGCCCTAGGAAGTCCCTTTAGGAGTCCCCTATGGAGTGCCTTAGGAAGTCCCCTTAGGAGTCCCCTACAGGGCCTCAAACCACCAAACAGACATTTTCAAGTAATTAAAATAGTCCTCCGATGGAAGCATTCAGAAACCACAGCAGGCAGCTTTCAGAAGATCAGCACAAGTAACAGCTGTGAGAGGCTGACATTTACATGCTGTTAGTCTGTAAGCTTTAGGGTGAAGAGTGTAAGTTAAAAACACTGCTCATGGGTCCCCTGCCGTGGACACACCCACACGGTCCTAGCCAATCAGTTTCTGACAGATACATCCATTTCAACCAATCAAGGCACAGTAGCAAGTTACTAAAATTAGTCAAATGCTGTTTCCAACATCTGGTATGTGTCAGTTGCTTGCAATCTGCAATCACCTGATAAACAAAAACAAGCTCTGAATTGTTTCTTTAAACAGCAGAATTCATCCATCTGTCTTGCATAACTGCGTACCTAGTTAGCGGTTGAATGGAGGTCGAAGCCAATTGAAGTAACACAAGAAAAGAGACGTGGGGTGCTGCAGACAAGATTCCTGTGCATCACAGGGCACACTACTCTCACAGAAATGTTTATTTGCCTAACTGCAGGTCTGTGCAATACGCGGAAGATGTGAAATCTCCAGACACAGCCAAGAGTAGGAATTAAACCATTAAATCCCAGAGATCTTAGGTGAGGGCAGTACCCACTGGAGCGGAAATGTTACTGCAGAAACTTTCTAATTCATTTCTAAAGCAAGAGAAAAACGAAAGAAGAAAAAAGGAGGGTCCAATGACAAATTGCCGTGAGCCACGTCAAGGCGGAAACATCATACTTTATAAGAACGGAGTGACGGTAATGAACAATTAGCTTCTAGGGAATATATTTAAATATTATTGGACAGGTTTGGAGAGGGAGAGAATGTCTGCTAAGATGTGCAGGCTGAGGAGGGGGGTGGGATGCCCAAGTCATTAATAAACACGCGGGCTGGCGGCGAGATGCCGCCGGGGGCAGGGCGAGTCAATCACACGTCACCCGGTTGCGAGTCGTCGGTAACTCGCGCCCTTGTCGCAAAACAGGATATTGGAATCACTGTTCTCATTTTCAGAGCTGACATTTCATCCCGCATGGACGCTGGCAGCCGGGTGACCTTCCTTCCCCACACGGCACAACTGTGTTTGGCAGCAGAGACGCGGAAAGTTCTGGTAAAAGCACTTTAAAGACACCAGAGGGTGAGAATGTGAAGCGTCGCCTCGCAGAGATGGATGGGGGCCTGAGGGTGTTTGCGGTATATGCCTGGGGGGGGGGTCACTTTGGGTGGCAGCAAGTCTCAGCTGATGTCATTTCTCAGTGTAATTCCAGATTCGCTCCCCCTTAGAGCGCTTTACACCCCATTCTTAAAAAGATGCTTTTCATGTTTAAATGGCTTCCTGGACAATGACAAGCGGCTGAGGATTATCAAGGCTGCTCCTCAAAGGCCGCACTGTGTGGTAATTAGCACCCCTAAGCATTAATTACCCCAGTGAAATGGCTGTTTGGAGAACGAGTCACCTGTGCCAAATATAAACTCATTTCTAACCGAGAGTAATATGGCCCCCTGGGGGCCAAACTGCTCTCACACCCCCACCTGATTCCACCAAAGAAAACGCTGCAGTTCCTGGACCAGGTCCAGTGGTTTCAGTGTTGTGTGGTCTGGAGCAAGTGGGCAGACTGTTAGGCGTGTGGCTGTGGATTAAAATGCTGCTGGCTTTGCACGTAAGCTGCCCAGGAGGATCAGCCCTGTGCGTCTCTGCAGTTCTGCCCAGTTAGAATATGACACCTTTGGTGGTCGCTGGGTGCATCTACATGCCCATCTCATGGCTTTCAAAAAGACCTCATGGCATCATTAACTTAATTCTGAACGTGAATGAGTCTAATTACAGCTCAGATGGGGCGATAATGACCTCGTTATCACAGCATGCAGTGTCACTGACTGAACACTGCATATCTGCAGTCAGCCCAGGTTGCACACTGGCGCCCCTACCCTCCATGACAGCCAGATCAGTGCTTCCTTGCTCTTACAGGTGTGCGTCTCCCCCATTTCACCCTATATGAAGGCGCTCACATACACCATTGCAGAAGGGCTTTAACAAGCCAGAGTCCCTTCCGGGGGGGACAGGAGAAGCTCTTCTTTCAGCAGAGAAGCACGGGTCCAGGGTGCGAGGCTGAGAGTCACCAGGGTCATCGGAGACAAAGGATCAGGAAAAGGAACACTGGGAATCACATTAAGGGAGCTAGAGGGTCCTTCTCTTCATCACGCTTGTTTTTTCTAGATGTGTCTCCCCCCCACCACTGCTGCAGGACCTGCACAGGAACCAAGGTAGCATGGTGTAGCTGTCACTACAATCAAATTATAATTCCATGCAGCCCATTATAATTCTGTCCTTCACGTCATAACTCCATAAATCCATTGTATTACAATTCCATCCACTGCATCATAATCCTGTCCGTTGCATTATGATTTTGTCTCTCTCATTATAATCTCATCCGTCGCATTATAAATCCGTCTGTCGCATTATAATTCTATCTATTGCATTATAATAATTCTGTCTGTCGAGTCATTTCCCTGACCCCAAGCCTCCTGGTCCAGCGGGGATGGAAAGCTTTATTTCCCTGCATCTCTGAGTTTCAGCTCAGACTGTACTGATACCATCAGCTCATATTTCACTTGTGCACTGATGTGGGTGGGGCCACATTCGGGGGGGGGGGCACATGGGTGGGTCATGCACCCTATTACACAATGTGCGGCAGTTGCACCAATGTTCCCTTTATCACAAACAAGCAGAATATAACTCTCCAGACTGTTTATGTTCTCATTTTTTCCTCAGTGTTGCCATTTATTTAGTGACAATTATATCATTGGTCTTTCTTTTCCCCAATCCACCCATCCATCCATCTTCCGCACACTTATCCAGTCTGGTTTGATGCCTATTAGCCCAACAGCATGTTGCTGGACTGTGGGAGGATGTGGGAATACCCAGAGGAATGCTGGGTAATCAGAAGCATTACCTTCTAGCGCAATCTGCAAACATTAAAATTAAACTAAACTTGTACAGAACTCAGACTACATGTAATTGTTTGTTTATTGTTGGTAAAACATTTAAGACATTTCAACTTTAAAATTATATAATTAAAATGAAAGTAACAACTCAAGGCCTTGTGATACTACAACCACCCTCATTGAACTGTCCAGGAGTAGCACCCCTTATCTGTCTGTGTGCCTTAGTGCCCATTTACTGGTCATGCTCCAGCTGCAGTGGTGTGTGTGTGTGTGGGTGTATGGGAGGGGGGTAATAGGGTATACACAGCAGCAGCAGACGTGCCCGAGCTGTCTGGGTCTGCTGGCTGTGAGTGGAGACGGAAATCTGCCTGGAGGCGATTTTCACAGGAAAGCAAGCCAACGACCGATATACTGAGGAGAAACATTGATTAACAGGCGCAAGAAGGAGCGAGAATCGGCGTGGCGCTGCAGGGGTCCGAAAGCAGCCGCTTCACTTCAAGCCCTCTGCTGTGCACAGGCTTCCCTCACTCCCTGGACTCATTTCTCCGCTTCAGCACCAAGCTCACATGACTCCCTACTCACATCAGCCCGGAGTTGCCCCCATATGATAAAAACACAGCATTTACTGCACAGGATCATGGAGCAGTGCAGCAGGAGAGCTCTGTCAAAGCGCTTACACTCGGGGCGTCGCTGAGGCCGTAGGGCAGGCAGGCAGAACCCAGCAGCCTGCCGCTGCCCTGGCTAGGAACGCTCTGCAAAGCAGGCTGGAGATCAAAGGGAGCCCGTTATGAGCGGCAGCCTCCCCCAGGACCACGTAACCCATTTCACTGTTCTGGATCACTCCCCCTGCCCTCCCATGCCACCCACCACAACCGCACCACCCCCAGACCTCTGAAACTAAGTCTGACTGACAATAGTGCGTCTCTCTCCATTACCGTGTCCCATTTTCCTGCTTTGGACCATGCAGCCCCTAAACTTGACCATCCACCCAGCTGTCACTGGGATTAAACTGTCAAACTCACATTAACATTTGAATTGTCCTCAGACCGTAATTAAAAACTATGATATCTCCTCTTGAATAAACTGCAGCAGAAGCCACCTCTTAAGTGGGTGTGCTCCATCGGAGGGGTTTGGCACCATTCATCTATCGCCGGCTACACTCACAGACGTGCAGGGGTGTCTGCTTGAGCCTGTCAGACCTGCTGAAGATCTCAGCATGCCAGATGACTGGCGGGGGGCTGCTGAGAGTGTGTCACTGTGCTGTCACTGCTGTGTCACTGCGCAGCACATGGTGAAGCCTCACGGTTAGATGAAGGACGTGATGAGACCTCAGTGCAAGAATACTATGTGTGGTTATATGTAATTAGATTAGTAATTAATTATTATCGATGTGACAAGTATTCCTACAGGTGGAAGTCAGAAGGAAAAGTCAAAGTTCATCGCAGCACCCAGATCCTTAGTAAAACAGGCCGTCCCTCAAATCTAAGCTTCAGAGGAAGACATTGACTGGTGAGGGAGGCTACTAAAAATCCAACCGCGACTTTCAGAAGTCTGCAGTGCTCTTCGGCTACAACTGGAGTGAAGGTGCATGGGTCCACAATTTCAAGTGCTCTCCATAACAGAGGCCTCTATGGGAGAGTAGCAAGAAGCCATTCCTTAAGAAGGTCCACATAAAAGCACGTATGGCATTTGTTATAAAGTATGAAAAAAACCCAGTTAAGATGTGGGAGAAGGTTTCATGGTCAGATGAGGCCTTCAATAGAACTTTTTGCCAGACTTCAAAGAGGTACGTATGGTGTGAAATTAACACTGAACAGGCCTCAAGAAACACCATAGCTACGGTGAATTATGGTGGTGGCAGCATCATGCTATGGGGAGGCTTTTATGTGCTGGGACTGGGAATCTTGCCAGAGGTGAAGGGACAATGGATGGACACAAAAGCCCCGATCTTAACCCTATTGAGAATCTGCAGCACTATCTGAAAGCTGCTGTTCAGAGGCGCCGTCCCACAACCTAGAGCATCTCTATAAGTTCTGCCAAGAAGAACGGGGAAGAATCACTTCTGAACAATCTGCAAAACTGGTATATACTTACCCCAAAAGCATTAAGGCTGTTATTGCAGCAAAAGGGGGGTTCTCAAGAAAACATTAATGTGTCGAGGCTGAATACTTATGCAAACACTAAACTCTGAGTTTTTCTTCTTCAGTTAAATATCTACAGAAAATGGTTTATTTTGACTTTAGAAATGTATTATTACAGCATATGACTTCATAATAAAATTACAGAATGGACAAATATGTGCACGAATCTTTTGTCATGAATCTTTTGGTGGAATACTTTTACATGCCACTGTACACATTGAATGCTCGCCTGCCCCCTGAATACCTGCTGAACATCCCCTGAACATTTGCCTACACATTGAATGCTCGCCTGCCCCCAAACACCTGCTGAACATCCCTGGAACACCTCCTGAATGCTTGGGAAAATAATCCCAAGCATTAAGGCACACAAATGAGTTACTAATTGGGACACTTAGATAGTACTGGGCAGGACCCATTTTATTAGGTTCACCTAGATAGTAACAGGTAAGACCCATGAGTTGTGTGTTCAGAGAAGCAGCCTGCACAGCACTGAGCTGCTATTTTGGCACTTTGGCCCTTCCTGTTAGCCGTTCTCCTCTGACCTCTCTCATTAACAAGGTGTTTTCGGCTACAGAACTGCCCCTGAAAGGATGTTTGTTGTTCATCACCCGATCATCCATAAACTCTGATCCTGAAGTGCATGAAGCTCCCAGGAGGGCTGCCGTCTCTGAGACGCTGGAAACGTGAACAGCGATCACACCATCTGTAAAACCATCTAGATCAGGCACCTCGGTGTGCTGTATGTCAGCTGGGAGAGCTTTACGCAGGGCACTGTGGGCATGACCCCATGTTTTTGAGGAAGATGATGAAAGCGGGCACAGGTGAGTGTACGGGGGGGTCCTCCCGCCTATGGTGTGGGGGCGGGGCCAGGGCCTGGACACCCCCCATCTCTGGTGCCGCCAAGAGCTTGACTGTGTTTATGGAAGGAAGCGATGGCTCTTCCCGGAGGGACAGCTGCTGAGCGGAGCCGCGGCCGGCAGGAGAGCGCTCTTGTGGGCGGGATGAGGCGTCTATTCCGGGTTTCGGGCGTTGAAGGACTTTTGAAGAAGGATGAGTGTGACTCATTAGACACACAAAGCAGAATGCGTGTGTGTGGCATGTGTGTGCGTGCATGTGTGTGTGTGTGTGTGTGTGCGCGTGTCCACACAGATGTGCGGTGTCGCCATGGGAGCAGCAGCTGTTCCGTGATCACCATGCTAATCTGACAATGACCGGGAGCAGCTGTGTGGAGCAGGATGTGTTGATGCTGTGCTTGACCTGGTGGGGGACGGGGCAGCTGTGCGTCGATGATGTGCTTGACCTGGGGGGGTGGGGGCAGGCTTCCGGGCCGTCTAGAGAGGTTCTTTCCTGTCTGAGCGCACTCCCTGATTGTCTACTGGAAATGAACCGTCGCCGCCACACACCGGCCTGTTGATTGTAACTTCCTCCTGCTAAGCCCTTCGGGAATCCATCAAAGCGACCCAACAGAGAGCCTCCATTGGTTGGCATTCGTTTCACAATCTATAAGCTTCACTTGTTCATTATCTGCCTGTGTTTCACTTCCTGGTGCTAGAGGCTCCTCCTTTGCTTGACTTTGCGTGCGCTAACAATAAAGAGAGGGATACCTGCGTCAGAAAACAACAAATAACCCACCGAAGCGCAGAGCGCCCCGAGTCCTTTCATGTCTGACGCCAAGCGGTAATTAAAAATCAAAGAGGCTATTGTGCATTTCCAGCTCTCCTCTGAGATGCATCTATATTCGGTCCTAACCCCCTTCCCAGGCATGAAGACAAAAACCGCCCCTAACTAGGCCAAGAACAAATATTAAATCTGGGGCAGATTCCAGGTTAACAATCTCTGATCGAGCATTTAAGTGCACAGGATAAAATGAGATTATATATAAAGGCAATAATTAAAGCAACAGCAGCGAATCTATCATCCATTGTACATCTTTCCAATTACAGGCCTAATAACGCAAATGTGATGACGTGGGAAACATGACTCACTCGTCTTTAATTAGACATGAAACCTGAGCATTAGCCTGGGACGGTCGGCGACGTCTTTACCCTTATGGTCCACTTGACGTGGGCTAAGGAGTGCAGCTCATGTTCGCACGCAAATGGGGGCCCTCAGCACCTTCCCTGCTGCGTAATGAGGCTGAATCAACTTTGAGACCCAAGGGCATTGATAGGGAGCTGGAAGGTTAGCAGGCAACAAAGAACAACAAACCAGAAGGTTACTAGATCGTGTCCCGGAGGAATCCCAATGCTGGAACACTGAGCTGGAAACTTAAAGCTCATACACCACAGACCCCCCCAAACAGCCGCACAGCAGTGAATTATGAGATCTTAATTAAATCCTATCAGCACAGTCTGATTCTGAAATAAAGACGACTGGCATGGTAATGACAAGCTCAAGGTGCCTCTAATTAAAGTCTGCAGCTCCAGAAGGACTTATCCCAGAATCTCTCCGGCGATACCTGCTCCGTTGGGGCCATACTCCTTTATTCTCGATTCTCTCCCCTGTTGGCTGTGAGGCGGGCCCGTTTGAGCTTGTGCCCTGTCTCCCCTGGCTCCATGGCACTGTTCCACTGTTGGATCCATCATCAGAAAGTGGAAGGTTCATCGCAGCACCCAGATCCTTAGTAAAACAGGCCGTCCCTCAAATCTAAGCTTCAGAGGAAGACATTGACTTGTGAGGGAGGCTACTAAAAATCCAACTGCGACTTTCAGAAGTCTGCAGTGCTCTTCGGCTACAACTGGAGTGAAGGTGCATGGGTCTGCTTGAAAAATGATTTATTTTGACTTTAGAAATGTATTGTTACAGCATATGACTTCATAATAAAATTACAGAATGGACAAATATGTGCACGAATCTTTTGTCATGAATCTTTTGGTTGAATACTTTTACATGCCTCTGTACACATTGAATGCTCGCCTGCCCCCAGAACACCCCCTGAATGCTGAACTGTTCATGCCATACAGGCTGCCATTCTCTACGGGCAGCACAAGTCTCCACCCTACAGACTGGGGGGGCGGGTAATCCCAAGCATTAAGGCACGCAAACAAGTAACTAATTGGTTTCTTTATCATCATTCCCCATTCTGACAGGCACTAATACACTGTGACTTTATTTTTAAGCCGATCTTTAAACTACTATTTGAATCGCAGAAAAACTGAGTAAAGATTTTCGATGTGTATTTAGAAAGTAAACAAGGGCACAGTATGGTGGTGGGAGCTGGAGGTCGACCTTTGAACAAGTGTTGGAGCTCCAGCCTGACGCAATTGTGGCCAGAAGGGCGGCGCTCTCACTGCGCCTGACACGACCCGTACCATGAAAAGGTTGTCATGGCAGGACCTACCACAGGGTCAGGGATAAAACCCTCCACAGTTCAGCCTTGGAACCGACACCCACCCATGTTCTGGAGAGTTTTCCCGAGCAGAAGGTTGCTTTTTATTAGAAACCGTGTCACTTCTCAGCTCAAAATAATCACCTGGTTGATCTATGATCCAGCGTTTTCGGGAGTACAGGAGGATAGCCGTGTGGTGAGTGAGTCACTCGCTGGCAGGTAAAGGACGTGCGAAGTGGAGGGGAAACTGAAACATCCTTCCAGGATGTAAGAAATGTCAAATCTCTTGGGGGGGGCATGGGGGCGGCTGGGCCACACAACTGCGCTTCTTCCTGCCTCTGTGTTTTTGCCACCAAAATGGTTGTTCTCTCTTTCTTTGTGGGCTCTTTTCCTGGAGAATAAACAGATCCTCATCAAGATCAATCGGAACAAAGGAACATCAGACAGCCCGTCAGGTGCCAGCCGTTTGATACGCCTGCTAAACGTCTCCTCTGGGTTATAGCAGCCAGAATCGCGCTTGTAAAAAATCTCTGTCAACAGCACACTGTGGGCACTGTGAGGTTTTCTACTGTATGGGGTCAGTAACTTACCTGTTTAACAGCTTCTGTGCCACAATAAGCCTAAGAAACCACCACCAGCTGGAATATGTTTAAAAATAAACAGTCTTCTAGGAACAGCAGGGGGTGAAGTGGTTAAGGGTTCATTCCTGAACTTCAACTTCTGCTGGATTAATTAATCAGCAAAGTAACCAAACCTGAGGCAATATGGCTGGAGACTAGAGCTTATCGGCACACTTTAAAACCCCAACCAATGTTATTTGCTTAGATTTTTGTTTTTTCTTTCCCTGGAAACATTAAAGAGGATGGATTTCCCTTCAGGCAAACGCCTGCTTGCCAGTCATTTATAAAGATTAATTGCCCCCAGATTACTTCGTTAAAATGCCATGGCTCACATGGGCTTTAATTTGCGGCGCGTCATTAATTAATTAAACACCCCAGACCAAGTCCCAGGCTGACCGAATACATGGCACAAAAACAGACTGAACGGGTGACCGTGACGGCGACCGAGGAAGAGGGGAGTCAGCAGGTGATGGACCAGCAAGGGACATGCTTGGTGAGGGTCAGTCCTGATAGAGGTGGGACAGCTCAGCAGGGGACAGAGCAGGCATGGGACAGGTTCAGAGGGAGACAGGTTTGGGGGGTGACAGGTCCGGTGGAGGGCAGAGTAGGCGGGGGATGGTCCTGGCAGTGGACAGGCCTGGTGGGAGACATGATATACACAGGACAGAGCAGGTGGAGGACAGGCTCAGAGGGAGACAGGCTTGGGGGGCGACAGGCCCACTGGGGGACAGAGTAGGCGGGGGATGGTCCTGGCAGTGGATAGGCCTGGCGGGAGACATGATATACACAGGACAGAGCAGGTGGGGGACAGGCTCAGAGGGAGACAGGTTTGGGGGGCGACAGGCCCACTGGGGGACAGACTAGGGCGGGGGACAGCCCCAGCAGTGCACAGGCCTGGTGGGAGACATGATTTGCACGGGACAGAGCAGGTGGAGGACAGGACAGCAGGAAGGTGGTAATGTGATGGTCTGCTTTTTATAGCTTTTATCCACAAGAATACAGGCCAGGCTACAGCACAGCAGCCACTAGCTGATTATATACGATATGTGATGTCCATCCATCCATTTTCCAGAACCGCTTATTCCATTTCGGGTCGCGGGGGGTCCGGAGCCTATCCCGGAGGCTGCG
>JAAGVU020000044.1:3585197-3630538 GCA_011763525.2 Mormyrus iriodes | reverse complement strand
AACCCGGGCAGAGACGTGAACCCCGATCCCAGAGGTGTGAGGCAACAGTGCTAACCACTGCACCACCGTGCCGCCCCGATATGTGATGTATATACTGTATATGTATATATTGAGGTAACAATGAGATTCCATGAAGACTGTGTCTGGCTCAGGTCATTCGCGTTGCCTCCTCTTTAATTCTGCTCGTCACTTTCGATGGGGTTAAGTGGAAGGCTGGCCAGGCAGATAAAAACTCTGATGGATCTGTCCGCACCCTCTGTCACAAAGCTGCCACCGCCAGCCCTGCACCCCCGCCCCCCGGCCCTCTGAAACCCCGGTGTTGGTCCAAAACCAGTGGATGAAAGCTGTAGCTTCACCGGTCAGACGTGTCCAGCAGCAGCACTGAAGGAGCCAGCGAGGCAAATAAAGATGAACACTCTCACCGCGCTGATCAGCGAGTGAGATTCATACATTTCTCACTCAACGCATTTTTGGGGGATGGCCTTGGCTTCCCCACATGGCCAGACGGGTCTGTGATGCTTTGATCTTCCCAGGATTTTGTTATAAAAAGTAACAGCAAGCCTCAGAAGCCAAAACAATCCCCCCCTACCTCCACTGCTTGTCATGTGAAGAGGCTCGGTTCGGGTGACAGACTTCCTGCCCATGTCGCTCCTACCCATGCCGCCCCTGTCCATCCCACACCTGCCCATGTCGCCCCTGACCATGCCACCCCTGTCTATGCCACGCCTGCCCGTGTCGCCCCTGCCCATGCTGCCCCAGTCTGTGCCACACCTGCCCGTGTCACCCCTGCCTGTGCTGTCCCTGCCTGTGCCACTCCCATCAGTGCGTCAGTTCCATTAGCCCCTGTGTTCAGTGATCGCTGTGCATGAGACAGCCTCTGGGGTCATGGCTTGATGGAAATCACATGCCGCAGGCACACAGCCTTAACGAGAAGGGACTACTGCCAAAAGCCAACTGCTACCCCGCACCAGGTGCTTCTCTCCCCCACAGGAGGAACGGCGAATGTTTAAATAATCGCCACTCAGTGTGGATTTGGAACAGAGTCTCGAACCCAAGGCAGTGTGTAGCAGACAACCTGCAGAGATTGCTGCTCCCCAGACTAACTGCTCTCATGCCTGAGGCTCCACGCCACACATAGCCCTCATCCTGTCCACCGGTGCCGATCCAGCGAGAGAATAAGGGTCATGTGAGGAGCCGGCCAGCCAGATTAGGCTGCACCATGGTGACAGCCGCCTGCCACCTCTCTCCTGCAGATGAAACAGCCGCCGGCTATGGGAACCTATGCTTCTGTTTACAGTCAGATATCAGACTCAACTATGTACTTCCAAACTAGTGAATATCTGACTGACTCTCTCTTTACATCACAAAAGAACCCACAAAAGAATGTAGAAGGTCACAGGATACATGCCACACTGTCTGCTCTGTTTTTGGTCTTTGGTCAGTAGTAGACAGCCACATGCATATATCTATACACAAATTAAATGTCTCTTTCTCATTCCGGGCAACAGCTAATGTTTTTTCACCCCCCTCCAAGCCACCCCTGGTGGTGTGTGAAGAGGCCGTTTGTTTGAAGACCTTGTCAGCGCCTGTGAAAAGCTTAATTTCATGCTGGAAGATAAGGATTTCAAAGGGAAACATTATTAAGCCGAAACAGCTATCCATTCATCCCGGTGCACCATAGGAGCTGAGACCGAAGGGCACTACACAGAATCCGGACAGATAGATTTTCCAGCCTCCTTGGGTTTTCTAACTTAGCGGTGCATCAGTTCAATTCCTCAGCCCCTTGACGGCAATACGTGCCTGTATTTGGAAGAAACTCTGCACCAAGAAGCAGCACACGCGTGGTCTCAGAGAGAACATGGTGAATCACTCAAGAAAGGGACCAGACACGCGTGTCACGGATAAAAGACACGCAACGCTAAGGCTCTCTGCTCTATGAAGAACAGAAAGCTTGTAAACAGGCCAAAAAAGACAGACAGATGGGATACACCGCCACCTGCTGGAGATAAATGTAAAATCACAACAAATGTTTATTTAAAACATTCGATAAACTATGAGCGAGAAAAATTAAACTCCAGTGCCTGTGTCCTCCACTCAACGCCACACCATCCCACCATAGACTGGGAATGAAAACATCCACTGTATTGAAATGTAATCATTTGTAACCTTATTATTTGTCAGCCTTATTGTCTTCTCTCCACCGTGCAGATGCTTATTTCTGCTTTAATGCTTTATGTTTGTGCTAAAACAGTACTGTGAAAAACGAAAAAACACTGAAAAAAAATTTCATGCTCCTCTTGTATTGCTTTGTATTTTTTCTGATGCTGTAACCTCTATTTTGGGATTATCAAAGTTTCAATATCTGTCCATCCATCCATCCATCCATTCATCCATCCTCTTGTTCACTGCTGTGGGGTGCCATCACCGCAGGACAGCATGTGATTATGTGGTTGTAAGAGCAGCGTGTCATTCTATAATACTGGTGATTTTAAATAACATCTGTAGCTGCCTTCCTCCAAACAGACAGCAGCTTGAGAGCTGTGGGCGAAAGCACCCCCCCCCATTGGTATCTTAGCGATATTTATTTGTTTGAGCTGAACCAACCCCCCCTTCGGGTGACCCAAGTGGGGGGCAGCTTCTTTCCCTCCAGCAGTGGCTCTGAGCCTCTCCTCTGCATTCATTCACTCCCACTTAGATCCAGTCTCTCACTGACCTTCCCTCAACTGCAGGCCCGATGCAATGCATCAAACCCCCATTCAGCCAGCAGCCCAGAGAAAGGGTTCATTATCATGTGACTACCTCAGAGGGGGTGGGCACTCCTAGTGACCAATCATAGCGCTTTTAATTTTTCAGTAAAAATCCCAATGGCGTTCTCTTTTGAAGACATTCTAAAATAGCCTTCACAGACCACCTGCAAATCAACACATGAAAAGAGACACTTTTGCATAAAAATATATCACTGACAGTCATCCAAGACCACCCAGGAATCCCAAGACTACATCTATAATGTGCTAATTGAGCCTCACCTCTTTTGAGTTCCGTTCATGAATGTAAACACCGTCAAGAGAGCCAGGAACCTGCAGGTAATGATGCTGCGGATATTTACGCGGAATATCTACAAGCTGGCAGGTCCTCTATTCCCCATTGGTTTGTTCGCCGTTAGCTAGATTTTTACATTGTTTCCAGTCCATTAGCTGGCACGTTACCGGCTAGAAAAACGTGCCAAAGCCTCATACCGCTGCCAGCGTGGGTATGAGCCGCCCCAGCCGCCAGGGTTTAATGAACACACAGCTACTTCATCGCCACAAAGCCCAGTATGTCAAAGGAAGTCTTCAAGATTTGAGGTGCAGCTTCCACTAATCATGCTTAACTAAACATTCCCACATTCTTTCCCTCCTGATGAACAAGGGAAAATCTGTTAGAGAAGAAGTAGGGTGGAGAGTGATCCGTGGATCCAAATTGATTCTGAATCACATTTTGGGAATGGATTCTGGCCTGGAATCCCCCCCCAGGGTACATCATCACACTACGCTCAGCTTTGCCACGACAAGCTAGACACGGAGCCAAGCGAGGTGCTTTAAGCCTTAAAATGTGTAAAATAATGAAAAGGACTCACATTAATCCAGGGGACAGCGTGTCCTGCTTTCCACAAAGGTAATTTCTTTCCCGCATACAATCTCTTCTGCACATTTATTTAATCACAGGCGCTGGACTAGAGCCAGCTGAGCGATGGCAGGCTAAATTTAAAAGTTTAATTCTGTACATCAGAACTACAAACATTAAGCATAATTAAGCCACCATGACTTGAGAGCGTGACTTTTTCAAAAGGTACAGAAGCAATTCTGCTAACGAGAAACTGATCTAGGGGAACATCCTGAAGCTGGGATGGGGTGAACCGCAGACCTTGTCACAAATCTGCTGGAGTCTTTTCAAGCCTCATGGAGACTGTGAGGGGGGAGGGGGGTTCCAAACCTCTGCACACACCAGGCCATATCTGGGAAGGTGGTGTGGTCTGTGATAATGATATGGGGAAACGGACGCCCTCAAATCTAAGCATTAAATGACCTCAACCCACTGGATGACCTTTTCGCCACCTGACTCCTGACCTGATTACCTGTCGCCTTCAATCAGGAACCCCCTCGCCCACCACAAATAGGAGAGCACAGTTGAAAGACCACACAACATGCATTTTTAATAGTAACCCCGTTTTACAAACTCGAAAGCCGATTGCATTTCAGCTTGTTAGACGTCTGCCGAGATGTCCTTTAATCTCCGCTAAGTTTGTTATCTCCCTCCCTGTCGCTCTCTAATGAGCTGTAATCCGAGCCATTAGGGTAACTTACACTGCCTTACACGTGTCGCCGCTGAAGCAGCATTGCACAGTGGGGAAACAGTGGAGTCCCCCACTGGGGGGCGCCGCGGTGATGAGCTTTGGGGGGAAGAAATCAAAAACTTCCGTCAGTGATCCTGCAGCTCCCTGCTGCCATGCTTCACTAGGGAGGAAAACGGTTCCACAGGGGTGCGGCTAAACATATTTGGCCCCAAACCCAGACCAATCCAAGTATGTTCCAAATTTATTTGTGGCCCTTGGAATTGTCTTATCTTTAACCCCCTTCATGGCGCCCCAGCATTTCCATCTGGTAGCATGACTGGGGGGCGGGACTGAGGGGTGCTGGCGATAAAACTTATTCACCAGGAGGGGCAAGGTCAATCAGTGGGCCACATTTCAAACAAGCACTTCATTTTTGGAAATTAACTGACCCCACCCCCAACCCACAGGTTTTGTGCCCTCAAAGGGCCACTGAGTGTGGGACTCCAGGGTGTTTGCATGTGCCGTTAGGCAGGATCATCATCCCAACTGCTGTCCATGGCGGTACACCTTCCCGGCACTAGCGAAGGGCAGCTACACTGCCACCTGCTGGTGGGGATGTCAGCTATTACTGCACAGAATCCTTGCTTGCTAAGGCTACACTGGCTTGGGGTTGTCTGTTCCCATGGCGACAGCGGGGGGGTTGCTAGGCACACTCCCGAGTGGGAGCTGAGGGGGCGTTGTGTGCACCTGTCAGGGTGTGGGTAGCTACAGACACCCCCCCACAGGTGGGAAGGCCCTCCTGAGGAACACAAACAGCCCAAAGTAAAGAGCACAGAAAAAGCAACCCCCCCATCCCAGCCCAAACCACACATGCCCCCCTCCCCACAGCTCTAAACCTGCAACACCCTAGTGAACAAAAACAACAGGCTATATTAAAGTTTCCCTTTCGTTAGCACTGCCAGTAGAAGTGTTCATTAACTCCTCGAGCCGTGTAGGTGATTGCATGTGTCACCTTAGCGCAGGGAGGGGGCCGCAAACACACGCCCACCCGGCGCTCTTTAAAAAGGACTCCCAGATCCGCAGGCTCTGCACGATGAAGCGCTTCCCTGCGCCCCATTTAATGCGTTATGAGTCCCTGCAGCTGCACACCAGCAATCGGATGTGCTGTGTAACGGCATTCCACTGTGCTACCTGCGCTTCTCTGCTGACCCTGAATCCATCCTAGCCTCCTTTTCTCTTTCCTCCTCCCTCCTGAGGGATTCTGGGAGCTGCCTCTTTTACAAACACGCAGATTAAAAGCTATCGGATGACTGACAGGTACATCATCTGGTCGTCATTAGATGACAGGGGGCCATTTTTATTATAAAACCAACCAGAAAGCAGTGGATGGGGGAGGAGAGAACATCACTGGCCCATCCGTGTCGGTCCCCAGATCGAGCCCCTTAGTATTTATGCATCTCTGGAGTCTAACGCACCTGAGAAGATTTTTCTGGTTCAAAAGAAGAAATATATTCATAAGAGGAGCATCTGAGCACCACTTCATTACCAGAGGACTTTGGATGGGGGCACTGTACATCTAAAAAGGCTGAGAAGTACAGACAGTTTGTGGAGGTCCCCGTTGTTTACTCAGAAACTACGTTAGGTTAATTGCAGCAGGCTGGGGCAGGGAAGCTGTGAATCCACCACGGTGGCTTATAGGTTCTGTACTCTGCACCACGGCTGCCAGTTTTCTATCCATTGTGAAGAGGACCCCCCCCCCCACCGAAGCACTATCCACATCCTCCTGCCAGGAGCAGAATTCCGGAGTGGGCAATCACATCTGGCACGTGGTGCAATTCTCTGAGAGAAATCCCTTGCACATTCCCATGCTGTGCTACTGGGAAGTTTCAGAGTTAATGTCCATGAGAGGAAATCAATCCAAGCCTCCTATAGGAAGACCTCCATGGGCTTCCTAGGTACAGATCCCCAGATGTATCAGCCTTGCTGAGGTTATGCTTTATTTTAGGAAGGCATTTAGGTGACATTTGTTGATACCTTAAAGGCCCTTAATCCCAACACAGGTAAAAGGACACAGCTCTCACTACACTGTGCAGGACTGAGGGGAACCCGTGGGACAGTCATGCCAGAACGGGACATGAGGGTAGAGCGGGGCGGACGGCAGCAGCTGGACTTGCCTGCTTGTGAAGAACCTCTGCTTCCCAGTGAGTAAAGACCTCGACAGGCAACGAGTGCGCAGCGGCACCATCCCGACGCACAGGCAGGTGCGGAGCGAAAGACTTTCTGCAATGACAGCTAAACTGTGTTTGAAAATGAGTAACTTATTAATTACGGTGCTCAGCGTGATGGGGGGGCAGCCACATGCTGGGGTAGTGAGGCCTGAACACGTTGCGTCAAGAGCTATTGAACACGGTGCCTGAAAATACTCCACTGGAACTGCATGGCTATCAAACACGATCCCATCGTCCAAATCCTGGAGGTTCTGAACAAAGAAAAACCTGCCAAACCCTAAAAGCCCAGCTGATACAAGACAAACGTTAATCCTCGCTTCTAAGTTTAGTCCTCTTCCTGACGCAGGACCCATAAACCAACAACAATGTCACCCTGCCCTTTCCGGCTGTAGGACCAGCTCTGACTGGTTTGTGCTGGCTGATATTTATCAGCTTGATGCTGTTATGGATACAGGCCACATCTGTGGGATTTTGATTTATTCTTTATTTCCGTCCTTTCATTAAAGTGTCCTGGTTTGAGCCCCACCCCACTCCCGCTTCTTACCATGGAGGGCAAACTGTTACACGCAAAAAAATGTTGATGTTTACACCTGCGTGTCCAGCAAAACCACAGCTAGACTTCATGAAGAAGCAGGGAGAAGGAGGAACAGGAGGAGGAGGAGGAGGATTCCCTCTGCCTGGTCCAACTCTTGGGTCGGGGAGCCGCTGCCTTGGAAACTCCCGCCAAAACCGCCAGTCCTCAGGGCTGCTTCCCACGGTCGCTAACAAGCCGCTTAGGCTGCCAACAGGACTCGGCAATCGATTTGATTTTTCAAACAGGAGAATTATGGGAAAATTCTGCTAAAAGAACCCAAATCGAGAGACCCATATGGACAATGCAACACTTATCAGGCCAAAATGACATCAAGCAGACTTCTTGATACCACAAGCGCTTCTTTGCGGCCGTATCAGGGATGCTAACCGGCTCCAGCTGAGATGCAGTGGATTCTGGGGGCACACAGGCCACATTGAGACAGAGATATTTTACACCAACTAATTCTCCTTGAAGCCCCCAGCCCCCCTAATCACCGTGACTTCCCAAACAAATCCTGTGAAATCGAACAAGCGTGCAAAGCCAGTGCTGCCCGGGTGGAACAGAGTACAAACTATCCCATTTTCCGATACAAAATGTCATCCCACAACCCAAACCAATGATGTGCTGAACCTCACAAAACAAGTTTTTGGATCAGAGCCTGATACTGCAGAGAGGAAATAAGAACTTTGTAACCATTCCTGGGTGCAATTATAACATACTGACAGTCAGCTAAAGGCTTCTGGGTTTTCAGGCATCTCAGTGGTCGATTTTTCATTTCTTATTGGGTGAACCTCTCTGGTCAAAGCGTTGACATTAACGGCTGATGCCTCGCTTGCATTTTGCTCTCTGGGAGACAAGGCTTCATTAAAGCCCCCTAATGGTCACATGGGGAACAGCAGGCTCTTAGCCCCAGCTATTAATAAAGCAGCGGAGTGGCCCTCGATTCCATTCGTGAAAATTTAGAACAGCAATCTTCTAGAAGAGGAGCACACAATTTCAGGAACGACAGGCGGGCAGGCGGAGGCGAGACCCAAGGGCATCTATTCAGGGTCACGTTTCTCTCATATCCCAAAATTGGGCCAAAACAGAAACAAATACTGATGAGGCAAATGGTGGAGAATCTGACTGCGACATGTCAGACGTCCAAAACTAAAACAGAACGCGACCCAGACAGGGCGTGGAGCCTGAGTGGACTCTATGGTGACCGCATTGCAGGGAAAAAGAACCACTTTGGGTCATCGACAGACAGTCCGGGGAAGAATTACGAGCTGTGATGGTACGAGGGGTTGGGGGTGCTCAGAAGGCCCCACCCTAAGAAAGCAGCAGGAGGGGGAAGGGGGGCGTTATGCATGCACGTTATGTGTGTGTGATCATCTCGGACTGCAGAGGCACCGTTCCAGTTGGCAGGTGGAGTAAGAGATGCTCAGGACATCTGGGCTTGGAACAAACTCTGTCTACCATGAGAGACAGGTGGGCGACACGGCACTGATCTCAGATCTGTGGTGTCTGGAAGGATGCAGCCCAGTAGGAGAAGCGGCTAAGGGATTAGCGTAGATTATGTCATATCAGGATTATATTGCTGTACCAATAATAACCACTGTGAGCCGGTCTTCCTAATAACAGATAGCAGATCGATGGCGCTCCATCATCACTCTCTGACTGACCTTCTACAGCAGAAAAAGATGAATTACTCACAAATGAGAGACATAAATCATTTCAGGGGAATCTGTCTGGATGTTTCTGAAAAAAGACCAGCGTATGAGAACAAGCTCGACGCAAGACTTCCTGTCTGAGGATAATACTTCGTCCCGACTGTTTTTGGGCGCCCCACAAAAACAACCCCCCCCCCCGTCCGGAATCTGATTTGCTTCCTTGGCCCTGAACATCTGTTCCACGACATCCTGGCGGCGCCGGCTGTTATGTCGGCCACAGAGGTGATTAGCGCTGATTATCACAGGCTTTCCAGAACAAGCCGCACCTCAAATGTTTGTTAGATATGTTTAATGTACGGAAACATGCAAGACGGAAGACAGTCCCGGGGGGAGGCACTAGGAAATCTCACTGATCACTTCAATTTAGCCATGCCATGTTCAGACACAGAAACATCGGGAGGTGTGTTAATTATATTAAGTGTTTAAGGTTGTTTATTGGGGTAAATGACAAACTGCAACCTTGTCTTAGATTTAAGCAAGCGCCTCACATTTTGGTTTGTAATCTAATAATCATGTGCGCATGAGCCTGAAGGGAGCATGGAGTTGTGGATGCACCATGGGTCACACAGGGGTCGTCTCAGCCAGTGTAATGCCAGACCAAGGGAGACGATCCCTTCGAAAAGGTCATTAATGCAGTGCCTTGTGAATGCGCCCATCAGTAAAGTAAGACAACACCACCACCTAGTGGTAACAAAATGCAATCGCACTTTGTTTATGAGCCATTTCTTAAACGTTTTAGCCTGGGGATTATTTACACAGGCATTTATTTATTCAGCAGATGCTTTTGTCCAAAGTGAACTACAGGTGAGGAAGGCTTGGGGGGTTGGGGGCTTGGGGGGTTGATGTGCATCATTATCCAGCTTCAGTTCTGTACCCCAGACAACACCAACAATTCAACTTCATATCCACTAACTCAAATCCTCGAAGGCGAACAACTGTGTTACCTTGACAGCATGGAGCCACTGAGCTTAGGCATCTTTAATACAAAATTGGGGTGGGGGGGTTAAAATAGAGGACAGTAACAGTCTTTGTTACAGTAAAAAATACCACCTCAGAAACAAGTAATTACATTTTATTGTCATTTAGAAAGACATTTCGTCTTCCTTGAAAAAAAAAAAAAAAAGTCAAAATTGTAATGGGAAATGAATTTTCTTAGCTCCTCAGTCATTACTGACATCACCCACCACTGCCACGCATGGCTTGACCTCAGGGTTACGGTAGGATTACTGCAAACGTGCAGCCAGGACAGCAGCGCAAACCCAAACACTCACATCCCTCTGCCCAGTGTTCAGGTGCGTGTCCTGTAGGCGGACAGGTGTTCATGCAGTCAGACTGTCACCTTATACATACATTAAATATTCAGTGTTTTCTAAACGCTCACATACATGGTGTCGAGGCGGCCAGAGTTTCAGTCGTCCCGATTAAACACAAACACGGACACATGTACAAACGTGTACAAGACATGAAAATGCCTTTGCGTTACAGAAGCCAAATGTAGACACTGATTACAGACATGTAATAGGAGAACTGCAGCAGCAGGTAAAAGCCAAACTTTAAATAGCACCAAGAGTGTGCAAAGCTCACAGATACTCATACAAACATCCAGGAAACATAATGAAATGTGTGATTGTAGCGCGCACGCACGCACGCACGCCCGCACGTGGGAGGGGCCCAAACATGCCACTGGAGCTGCCTCATTCCGGCACATTCCTCCTGACGAGTGCCATTTTAATTTAAACCACTCACTCCTGACTTAATTACACGATGAATCCCACACAGGAAGCTGGCTCTCATCTTACCACTTGAGTAAAGCGTTTTACTTACACAACATTTGCAGAATAATTACTGTTTGGCTGCTAATTCACTGAAGCAGGACAGATTCTGTGCTGTAAACAGGTGCGCCCCCGTGCCTAGTTACGGTGGATCGGTTATGGCGGCGTCGCCCTGAGGTTCGTGAACGTGACGCCACCTTAATCCACCGCCACCAGATGCAACAGCGACTCTCACCAGGATACAAAGGTCTATGGCACAACTGTCACTCTGACTCCAAGTCAGCGTTCAGAGGAGCGCAAAAACTCCATAGGGGAACAGAGCAGAGATCAGCTCTATTTAGACAGCGGGGCAAATGTTAAAGAGACCTGCTGCTCCCAAGGCCCAAATCAGCCCCAAACTATCCCCTATCCAAAAAACACAAGCAACCTCATTATCATTTTACATCAAACAAAACTGTTCACAGAATTCAGCCATAACAACTAAAACTGTAAAAACGTCTGCAGGCCAGCATCAGACTGACAGGGTCCCACACAAAGTCCTCTGACAGAGAGAGATGTGCAGAGGGACCTGGACAGATCGTGGTTTGGGGCAGAGCGACCCTGAGTCCTGGGGGTCTGACACTTGGTGTGGGGGCCCCATTTTGAGGGTCACTTCAGTCCTCGTTAAACTGTTTCCAGTGAATGCAGTTCCTGCACCAAAAAGAAGGAGCTTCTGCTGCTGGTTAAACATAAACAGGTAGGTTTACCTTGTCTACCTGATGTTAAAACACGAACACAGAACCCACACCACCAAGCAGGGTCCCGTCATCATGAAGAGCAGTATTAGGCCTAACTGTGCCGGACCCCACATCATACTGGATAAGGGAAGGACCCCAACCTCTGCACTCCCACTTTCAGTGTCCAATCGGAACTGCGTGTTCTGGGACAGCAGACTGTTGACCAGCAGACTGTTGACCAGCCTGCCTGTTGGCTGGATGGTACTGCTTTTGGGGAGTTTTGTGCCCCGGGTGAATCTGAAGTAGAGAATGGAGAGGGGATCACCCCTGGGCTCTCAGGGAAGGGGGTCAGCCCCGACAGCAGGATGTGGGCTCCCTGGGTGGGCGGCCATCTTGGTGAGGTCATAGCTCATGGCTAGAAGGGCCGGTGAAGGAAGGTGACTGGGGGGGAGCCCGCACTGCTAGGGCTCTGGGGGTGCGACTCGTAGGAGCCAGGTGTGATGCCCACCATGGCGTCTGCCTGTGGGGTCTCCCCGTGCAGAAAGTCATCCTCCTCCTCTATAGGGTCCTGAAAGACAGCGTTCTCAACCAATCAGCAAGCAGAGATCCCTGGCCAACTGAACTCCTGCCATTCCATCTAACATTCCGAGGGACTTTTGAGGCATTTCCACTGGCATACAGGAATCGAGCTGTGCCTGACCCATACCACTAAAAGTGACTAGTTACAGGGCGGTTCCAGCTCGCTTCGGTTTCCCACTACAGAAGGATCGTCTCGGTAAAGGCGTTGCCAGGTTTGGAGATCGACAGTGAAGTAAAACCGAAGAGACGCTTGTTTACTGTTCACATTGTGTACATCATGACGTACTGTATGCCAATTTCTATGTGAAAATTTCCACTAACACGTCTGTAGGAACTGCTATCTTCGTTAGCACTTAATGCTGGCAGAATTAGAATTAACTTGCGTTCATTTGCATTACGAATCCATTCCATTCGGCTGTTCTATAGTACTATTTCTTTTTTAAGGTGGAGGTTGGAAATTTTCAAGTTCCGAGTTATTGGGAATGCAAGGATACAATCAGGCCATGGCACGGCTCAGTTCTGGGTGGCAGTGGAAAAGCTCGATTTGTCTCACCTTTCTGCCGGCCTTTTTGGGAGTGTCTACCTCACAGTCGCTGGGCTCCGTCCAGACCTGGTACAGAGGCTCAATGAGCTTCCCTGACCTGGAACGTAAAGAATGCTTTTACCACCAGTAGAAATTTCCCAGGGAGTCCTGACTCCACCCACAGGTGGCATCTCCAATGACAACCAAACTGCCAAGATGCCACCGATGGCGGGACGTGTGAACGCACCTCTTCAGCAGGTAGGGGTCAAAGGGAAAGAAGCTGTCCAAAGGGTTGGTGTTGGCTGGATGGGCGTCACCCCCTTGGCCACTTCTGACCACGGGCAGCACAAGTCGATTGTTGCGTTCGATGATGGTGTAGCAGAACACTAACTGATACTTCCTGTGAGAGAAAAAAAACAATAGGAAGCTCAGGGACCAAGCGCCCAGCCCCGTCCATCATTTTGCTGCTAGTTCTTCGGCAGTGCCAACGCTGGAGGCACGACAAAGACGAAATATTGCAACCCTCGACAGGACTGCTTCACACCAGTAAACAGAAACTTGATGTGAAG
The DNA here is from genome assembly GCA_011763525.2 of Mormyrus iriodes. Classification (NCBI taxonomy): domain Eukaryota; kingdom Metazoa; phylum Chordata; class Actinopteri; order Osteoglossiformes; family Mormyridae; genus Mormyrus; species Mormyrus iriodes. Next base: position 3,617,553 of record JAAGVU020000044.1, on the reverse strand, counting down.
CCACTTGGGCATGGAGGCAAAGCCGTACCTGGTGATAGCGGCGAACATAGACGTAATGGGAGGCAAGCAGACCTTCAGCGGGTTCAGCTGACTCATCACAATGCGCTCCAGGTTCAGGCCCTGGAGGTAGGACAGACCTGGAAGCAGACGCACCAATCAGGGTAGAGATCAACCCAGCCCCTCTGGGAGGAGCCACAACATCTGCACAGGGCAGAAGAGGATTAGGTGGGAGGGCTTACAGTGTTCGGTAATACAACCAAACAGCGCTCCTCCTAGTGGAACACTACTGGAATAACAGCTGCATTGAGTCAAGCGATCCACCTGACACACCCCAGACCCTTGTCTGCTCACCTTTACGCATGCTCCCATCCAGGATGGCCTGGTGCCTGAACACCAGCGTGTAGAAGACCGCCTGGCAGGCTGCATAGAACGGCCCATGCAGGGTGACGTCGCAGAAGGTTGCAGAGTTTGCATCTTGGCTGTCGATGTACTGGTGCAGCCAGGGTACCAACAGATCCAGACAGGCCTTCACCGTGCTGGGAGAGAAAGGCAGCATGAGTTAGGGGGGCGAGGGGGCCACTGGCCCAGGAGAACCTACAAACGACCTCCCTCTAGTGGTGAAAAGGGTGTAACTACACCACAGCTGAGTTTTAGGGAAGAAGGTGGGAGGATGATTTGGATAACAACTGCTTTTAACCGTTTATTGAGATGGGAGTGGTGACGGCATGAGGGACACAGACACTCACACCACGGGGACGAACTTGGCCCGGGCCAGGAAGCTGCCAATGTAACCGGCCACAGCGTGGCGCAGCACCGCCGGCTGGGAGGGGCTCTGCAGCAGCTTCCAGAGGTGCTCCAGAAAGGCCTCGGCCAGTCCCTGGGGCAGGGGGACAGAGCGGGTCACGTGGCTGGAGAAGATGGCGAGCCAGTACGCACACACACGCACATACATGCCAGAGACTCACCAGTCGGAAGCTGCAGAGGTAGAAGAGCACATACTGCACATGGCAGGAAGCGTGCGTGGGGAGGATGAGCTTGTCGAAGACCGATACCAAGTCCCGGTACAGCGCTTTCGTGTTCTCCAGGTGCAGCGTGCCTGAGTGAAGGGCCGACAGCAGGGCATTAGCGAGCCCACATTTCACATGGCTCACACCATCCCGCGACATGGAAACACGGCAACGCCGTGGCGCTCTTACTCTCTCCCGCACTAAGAAGCCCCTTCGGCACAAAACTCTGCACCACCCTCCAGAGGTGGAGCACTTTGCTCTGAGATAAGGATTCAGAGCCACACTCACGCCCCGTGACCATCCCCAACACTCTCACCGTTGTTGTGGCAGACGTCTTTCATATACGCCAGGAGCACACACATCAGCGTGTCCAGCTGCTCTGCCACTGGATGCGCCATGGCGCCGAGGTCCCCCGCTGCAAGTGGCTCCCCGGGAGTCCCTTCCTCATCCTCCTGGAGGTTCAGGGTCTTTACATCACCTCACACTCACACTTGCACCCCGCAAGACTCAAAGCTCCAGTTTTCACTGTTACCATGTCGAACAGGCACTCGTCCTGACCACCACTGCCAGCCAGCTGCTGGGTTGCGGCACTCTCCTCCACCTCCTCAATCTCCCTGTGGGGGGCGCTCACCTGTAATGGGCCACATGTCAACAGAAATCATTTTAAAATGGTCGGGACATCTGTGCTTCTACAAGAGTCCTATAGCATGATTCAGAACTCAGATTACGGCATCGGCCAGCCAAACAAACTCACATTAAGAGAGGCCAAACACAAACAGGACCAGCTAGGAGGCCGAGAACCCCGCCCACCGCCAACCCAGCACCCACACTTCAGACTCACATCCAGTTTGAGCATCTTTCCCACGACCAGCTCCAGGATGTCACGGCGCAAGACGGGGAAGTATACAGAGACCCGAAGCAGGTTGTGCACGTAGCACTCCTGCAGAATGAGGACACGTCAGCAGAGACATCACTTGACGCTAGATGAGACGGAGGACACCGACGGGAGGGTCGCCCTTACCAGTGTGCGTGGTGATTTGTGCATGAAAGGGAATTTCTCGCAAAGGATGGGCATCAGAAACCTGCTGGTGCTAAAACAGAAAAGCAGGCACTTAGGTCCAGGTCCCACAACCAATCAGCCTGCACTTCAGCCACAGTCAGCAGTGGATAGTTCAGGTCCAAAAAGTACAAATCCGGACCAAGATTTTGTTTCAACCAACCAGTTGAGTACTCTGTGACTGACTCTTTATCCTCATCTAGCTGGTTGAAACAAAATCTAGTGTAATTCCAAACCAATGGGCCGAGCGAAAGTGATGGCCTACTTGCATCGGGTCATAAGATAATCGGCACTTTTGGTTAGTCGCTGATTATAAAAATTAAACTTTAATTCTTCTAGTTTGGGTACAAAAACAATCAACAAACGTTAGAACAGAAATTACCTTAAACAAATGACAGGCGCGGTAAGAAAACAGTGGGCTCACAAAGACCATTTTAGTTTTTCTGCTAACCAACAAGATCTAAATTCTTAAAGTGACAGTACCATTTTACTGGAAATTAGCACGACAAATCATGAACAATGAAACATCTCTGAAGATTTTACTCACAAACTTTATTTGGGATGTGGTGCCACATTCATTATTAGCCTATGAAGGACCATATATGCCTGATTAAGGGAGGGTTGGAATGAAAACATTCTGGCAGGGGTAGCACCAGGAACAGGATTAAAAACGATTGGGATAACGTAACATACCTTATCTAAACTACAATGGCCCGTAATTATTAAAATAAAATAAAATATTGAAATGTTTCGCTTGGCTCTTATACCTTCTGGATTTTACTTTGAACTTGAACTATCCATCTACGCCCACAGCAACGTCACAACGTCCTTTTATTTGCAACACCGATACTTACGATGGAACATATCTGCCAATCATCTGCAAGCCTTGATGGCAAAGTTCAAAGTTCCTGGGAAGGTCTTCAAAGAGGAATAAAGAAGAGCACACAGTGAAACAAGACCATACCGCTTACCAGTGAAAACACCAAGGTAATATGTCAAAGGTGCATCCCTGGCTAACCACCCCCTAAATCAATGTGCCTTCATTAAAATTACAACGCAGTCCGGTGTCATTCGTCACCCTATTCGTCAGCTTGAAATAAAAACAAACATGAGAGATCATGAACAGAGCTTACTTTCATCATCATCGTCGGAGTCTGAAATATTGACGTCTCCTTCCTGGACAATAATTCGCCCTGTTTTTAAAAAATGGAGAGATATTATGAATGAATGGCTTTAAACATACATTTGGCAAACAGCGCTGTTTTGGATGGAGATGCGCTCACCAGGCGTAAAACTGGAAACAATCATTTTCAGACAAGACCTCAGATAAACGGTCTGAGCAGAGACCAGGTTGCTGAGGAAGGCCAGGTATTCCTCCACCACTGACGGGCTTCTTTTGAGCCAGGGAAGTCTCTAAGATGATAAATAATGTGTTAGGGGAAAGGTGGCGTGGCATTTGTCGAACATAGCAGCAAGCTGCTAAGCCTTTGCCCAGCTCACCAGGACGGCGTAAACCAGCTGCTCGTGGTCCTTGGTCAGCTGGGTCACACAGTTACGGAACTCCTGCAGCCAGTTAATGATCTGGGCATCCTGGTCGGATTGAGAAGAGCAAATTCAACAACGGCAACGTGGTCGTTCATGTCGCAGAATAAGGTCCCACACACATAAAAGGGTTTCGAGTCCGGTACTTCAAAAAACATGCTTACTTTGATGTCCGGGTCTGTCAACTGGTGTTTTAACAACTCGTAATCTCGTGTGTCACCCTTGAAAACACAAAGCAGAACCTTAACTGCATATATATGATATATATAAAGAAACGATGACATGAATACAGTATCAACCGGGACCTCACTCGTTTAAACTTTGTCAGCGTGTCCACAACATTTCCTCCGAAGCGCACCGTCTTCATCGGCGGAGTGTTCATGAAATCCCTGTTCTCAATCTCCATGTTTTTACACTCCTGCTAAAGATAGCTGAACGGTTTAAACTACCGCGATTTTAACTAGTAAATAACTATTTCTTTACAATTATAATAACAGGTCGATAAACCGCTCGCTCAGCTGCAGCAGGACAACGCGACACGTTCCTGGCAGTAATAAGCAAATTGATTTTCCCAAATGCCGATAAACACCTCAGCTATTCCCAAAACAACGTGCGCGTTAGTTCTACCACCCAAGCGTCACGAGAGGAAGCCCCGCCCTCCGCAGCAGACCTTTGACCTGGATGTTGTTGCAAAAGTTGACGGTTTCACCCGGAAGCTACTATACGATCACTGTCTCTGATATTTTCCATGTATCTTAAAGTGAGAGTTGGCGCTGCTCGTGAAGTTATAAATAATGCAGATGTCAATAATGAAAAGATGTGGCCCGTTTTATTATGTTTAAATTTACGCTCATAGTTTATGGATATTTTTTAGAATAATAAACAAAGAGCTTGAATTCACCATTAGATTCATCCACTATGCACATGTACGATTACAATAAAGATATTCTGTTTTGTGTTTTATACATTATGTTTCCATCGGTTGTTGTGGTCAGGGGGATACTATGTATTGATTGACCTAATGTTATAGGAATTTTATCAATGTGCGTAATAAGATGTATGAATATCATATTCGGTAGGTTTCGCTTTCTGACGTCAGCTATTAGAAAACTAATCCCACTTTGTCCACCAGATTTAGTTAATGTGCCTGCAGGAGTGGGAGAAACCCGTTTACAGTATTTTTTTGTTTTGTTTTTTACTGCAATGAGATTATATAAACAACAAATTTTCACTGTGGTACTGAATGTAACTTTACCATGTTGAGTGGATACAGATGGATGTGGTTTATTAAAATGTATCCATTCGTCTTCCAGCCATTTACCCAGCAGGACACAAGGCAAGGGAATATCTTGGAAAGGATGTCAGTCCATTGCAGGGCACACACTCGCACACACTATAAGAAACTCCAAATCACTCGGAGAAAATCGGCATAACACGAAGGCTCCACACATTGAGAGCACAGGCAGGACTTTAGCCACCAATCTAAGAAGTGTGAAGCAACAGCGACACCATGCTGCTCTTATTGAAATATCAGCAGGGTTTAAATTCATCGTAATGTACACATATTTATTCGCAAAATCAAACATAATTAGAGAGAACTGACAAATGTGAACTAAATATAAACTGCTACATAAAACCCCGGGCTCTTTGTGGAAGCGCCTCATTGATTTTGTACTCTGTACCCTGTGAATCTGTTTGCTGGTTTATGGTGTGTAATTACATACATGAATTTCACAAGTTATTTATATTGAGTAGTGCGTTGTTCAACTGCTGAAGCTAGTTTGCAAATCTCTAAACGGCACGTCATGAACTACTTATAATATTTCCAATGGTTAGATAATATAAACATAACTAGTTCTCCATTTTGAGCACTGTTCAGGTGATGTGGTTGAGATGAAAAAAGCTGGTGACTGATATGATATTCGAGAATTTGGCCATCGAACACTAAAGATTGAACTAAAAGGTTTCCTTTTTGTGTAGCTGCAAAAAATTGCTAAATGAAATCTCGTATTTTATTTAAGTGTAATCAATCAAATGTACAAAAGAGTGCAAAATCCGTCGCGTAATTTTTCACAGTAAAAATGAATATAGCGAAAGGATTAGATGCACATAACCCACAAAAAAACGAGATCTGTTTACAAACAACATAGAAATTGCACTGGTATTTCACAGAAATTTAAAGCACTTGTAAACAGGTTACGAGGATTACTGAGGAAGAGAGGCCAGCTGCGGTTCTGTCAGGCTCGTTTACTGGCACGCGGCGTGTGTAGGTTGCCACGGGATTTCCAAGGACTTCTTCTTCCTTTCACTGTAGAATAATTAAATATCAAAAATAAAATGATCACTTTTTTTCTTTTAGTTCTCCATTATTTGAAAACAATTTGAAAGATAATTAAATAATAAAATATGAGAAAATAACAGTAAGTCAATATAAAATTGACGATTAGTGTTAGCTCCTAAATAATAGTAAAAGTTGTTGCTGATCGGTATTTATCAAGTTAAGTTCTTATCACACAATGGAAATAACGTTTATAATCCTTAGCAAACTCCAAAGGTTGCCCTTCTGAGAGATTATCAATCACATTCACAGCAGTCCTAGGACATTTGATGGTGTTGGTCTGAGGTACACCCATGGAACTCGGTTAATTATTAACAACAAAACAAATATCCTTGTTCCCATTTTACTACAATTACAGTCTTTTTCCAGGAAATAACATAAAAAAATATTTAAAACAAATTAACAAATTTTGTGCTGAATAATAATAATAATAATAATAATAATAATAATAATAATAATAATACTTACTCAAGGCGATAAAAACGACCTTTTAAAACTTTTTTTAACGATCAGATGGCCGAAGTTTCTGTGGTTCTGTGCGACGGAGATGCTGCCTGGTTCCGTATGCCTGCAGACACAGTGTGTACACCTTCTTGCGGAGCCATGGGGAGGGTTACTGGCACTTGCCCCCGGCTACCCCCACCCCGTGTGGGCACTGTTTCAGGCCGGTCGCCCCTCCTGCTCCTTCGGAAGGAGCTCCTAACCCCGTTGGACAGGCGACTGGACAGTCTGCGCACCACGGCGCCGATGCCCCTGTCCTTCTTCAGCAAGCCCACGTCGTCCTCCAGCTCCTCCGGCGGCACCTCGATGTTTCCCGTGTACCAGAAAACCCACCAGACGAGGCTTAGGAAGATGATGATAGCGCCAGCGTAAATGAGGAAATCGTAGAAGAACAAGTCGGCGAAAACTCCCACCAGAAGGACGATGAGTCCGAACACATCAAAGACCACCGCAAGCCAAAAGGCACAAGAGCAACGCCCGAGTCCCCGAACTGCGGTCTCCATGTCGGGGACAGGTGCGACGGATAAAATACGGTCCTCTTTGTACCCTGGGTAGCATTAATGACAGCGATCATTCGCACTGCATGCTCAGAGTCATATTTTGCGGCCAAACTCCCCAGAAATTTTACCTGTCGCTCCAGGTGTGTCGGGTCAGGTGCAGCAGTTCACCGCTACCTGTCCACCGGGAAGGGTGGAGGAAAGGCACCGGGGGCGGGGATGCTCTGGCGTCACCATGTCCCGGTGGAGGTTGGAGCCGAGGCAGCGCTGCTCCGACCTTTGTGCACGAGGACTGATAAAGTTTGCCTGGAAATATCAGTCCCACAAGACACGTTTTTTCATCATCACCCCAGATCATTTTCATATGTAGAGTTAGAATAAAGTTTTTCTCAGTGGTAAGACATTAGAATGAATGAAAAAAAAAACCCAGATCATTTGTTGAATAATTTAACCTAATATCCAATATTTATCATTTTCCGTGACCACGAATGAGGCCCCGTGGCCCTGTCCATTGTAAGTTGAAAGGTGGATGGATGAATGGATAAAGTGATAGGAGGGTTTTAATCTCGTTGTGTTTTACGTTATCTTTATAACACACCTGTACTTAACTGTGTAAAATGCGACTATAGGGCTATAATATCTCAACGAATAAACTCAAAATTACGTTGTTTCGGAAACCATAAATAAATAAAATCAGTTAACTCAAAACTAAAGACAACGTTCAGTGTCAGATTACTATGATATGCAAATCTTCACCTTCTGTGGTGTCCTGTCGTGGATGTACTAATTACGTTCCTGGCTCCGTGCGTGTTAAGCTTGCGTATGATCGAGTGCTTTCTGCAGATTCTGGACTGCTGTCCCCTGCCTGTTGTCCCCTTTTCTGTCCCCTATTCTTTCTGGAATAGATCCACCGCGACGTCGTACTACATAAGCACATGGAGCAAAGTAGTTACATAAATCGTGTAGGACTGGTTGCGTGTATAAAAAGTGGAGTATCAAAAAAGGAATGACATAGGTGTATTACATCGCCTAAAACATAGGTCTATATACTTTGACTTGCATAAGGACAACTTTCGGATGTCCTAAAACGCTCCAGCTCTGTGACGCACTAGTTGTGACATTGAATCAAGATTAAACCCAGCAGGCATCGCTGTGGAAAAAAATGCACATGGAATGTGTTAATTACAGAACCAGCTTTTATTCGCAAGCCCTATTCACTTTTGGTCCTTTCTGTGCAGGTACAGGATTGAACTGGGGACAAGGATCTGAACGGGAGGACATAATTGCGTTCTCCATGAAAAATGAAGTGTGAGATGTTCGTCTTAAAAGAGGAAACAAGCACCCGACAGAAACGTGTAATCATACGGTAAGCGTGCGGAAGGACCTTTAGCTGGACATCCAACTCCTGTGCCCCTAGCTAACGTTCCTCATCTCCCACATAAAAAACACCTGCATTTGCATCACCACCGTCCCGCATGTACTGCTTTCGCGGTTTGTAGGGCTTTCAGTGCATGTCAAACTTTTCAGCATGCGGACAATCGAGCCAGATAACCGCGGCTAACCGGAGCGCACTACCGCCACATGGGACCGCGCACAGCTGCGGCTTCGGTCTGCGCTGTAAAGGAGCCCAGACGCCCCGAGGGCCACAGACGCCGCTTCCCATTGAACAGTCATTTAAACTGTATTAAACAAACAAACCCGAGACTAGCGCTTAACGGTGCCCGGTTACCACAGGCCTGTAACGGATTTGGCTGGGAGAGTCTCTTCGTTTCGGGCCGTTTCATAAACGTATACTTATCAGACTTTGTTGCCAAGGTCAATTCTCGCTTCTAATTTTTAATGTTAATTCTTAATTGTGTTAATTCTTGCACTTTGATGGTAACTTCTGCTTCTTAGAATAGTTTCAATAATCTAGCCCTAAGAGGTTGAATATTTTTTAAGTGGTCAGTAAGGCAACGCAAGAATATCATCTGGAGAGAACACAATTTCTAAATAACCAATTAGGCCTGTTTTTCACCAGTTGATTCTATACATTACAATTATGTATCGTCCATTTTCTGCACGTAAATTCCCAAACAAACGTATAAGACACGTAAAAAAGCTTGTGGTTCGTCCATTTAATATTTTATTTTCACAGTTGTTAACATGTGATGCTCGCGTCCGCTGCACGGACATCTCTAAAGAAAACCCACTCTCTGTATAAGCAAAGGGAGCCTCTTATAACCAACATATCAAACGATTTGGGTTTGACTGGTTCATCTGCAACTTTTATTTTTTTTCCCTAAACCATATTTGTACTCCAAGCAAGCCCCGGTCGGCGTCTGTTTAATGTGACTGCGGCCATTCTGAAGGAGGAAAACGAAGCAGATGTCACTTAGGGCATCGATGGCAGACTGGGGAGGGGGCGAAGATGGGCCGCCCAAATAGGAAACTGAGCTCTCAATATGAGAAAGCTGACACGGGGTAAGGGGGGGGTCTTGTCTGCTTTTATTCCTTTAAAAAAAAAAAAAAAAAAAAAAAGAAATCCAAGTTTACAAGCTGGTCTTCTGCAGGCAGAGAGGAGGCATGGGAGTGGCTGTGGACCCAGTCCCCAGTGTCCATCTCCAGCTGGGGGCACCATGCCAGGACAAAGCTCCCCACTTCACTCCCGCTCAGCGACGAGCTTCAGCACCTTGCCGATGGCGATGGTTTTGCCTGTGACGGGGGGATGGGATGGGTCGTTAAGGCAACCAGCCTCTGATTTTTCTTACACTGTATTCCTGAAGTCTACAACAGCCTTCACAACAGCGACCCCATTCATTATAATCGACAGAGAAACCAGGTCCTATAAACATTTATCTACCCATAATGCCTTGCTGCTGGACAACTCTCGATAGCAAGATGTCATCCACCTCCTGCGAAATCACCACAGAGCGCCAATTTAACATGCCAGGATGCCGCGTACAAAGCGTACCCCCCCCCCCCGCCCACCTTCGTCCCGCAGCGTGAAGCGGCCCATCTGGGGGAAGTCCTTGAAGGTCTCCAGGCAGATGGTTCCCGCGGTGCGCAGGCGGGCGATGCACACTTGGTCCTGCTTGACGAAGCGAGGCCGCGTCTTGCTCTTCTCACCCGTCTTCTTGTCTACCAGGCAGATTAAGGCCTGGGGGGGGGGGCAACAGGCATGTATGTGTTATATCACTGACAGTCAGTTTACAGCCAGCCAGGATAACAATGCCCACGAGGCTCTATGTTCCTCAGGCCACATGCTGCCATTTCCTGTCACCCCCAAACACCCCCCACTCACCGTGATTTGCACTTCTTCAATGCAGGTATGGATGTGCAACACTGCGTTGTAACCGGGACAGATGATGGACTTGTGCTCGATGATGACGATCTGCAAAGCAGCAACGCATGCAGGTTAAAGAGCAGTACTGGACCAGACCGGTGCCTCCTCCCCCCGGCAAGCCCCAGGTACGAGGGCCAGGCACCTGCGCGTCAAAGGTACGCCCCGAATGGCAGAGGTTCTCGGGCGTGCAGAGGATGAAGCCGGGCAGGATTTCCTCCTCCTCGATGCCCTTCAGCCGCAGCTTGAGGTTCTCCCCAGGACCGGCGTCCTCTGTCTCCACGTCGTCCGAGAGCAGGCTGAGCACCTCCACAGTGTGCTGTTGGCAGGAAGAGAGAGGACCGCATTAGGGCCCCCCTCCACAGACAGTATAGCAGGCGATGGGGAGGCCACGGGGTGCTGATCGGTCACTTACCCGGTTCGGCATCACCACCAGCTGCTGCGCCTTGCTGATGGAGCCCGATTCGAGCTTCCCCAGAATCACTGTGCCCATGTCCTGCAGGGGAGTCACAGTGGTCAGGGAGGGGCTCAAAGAAACCCCAGGGCAAGTCACACGGGTGGACAGGCAGACACCCCATGCAGATCCCCACGAAGATCACCTTCTGGAATATTACTGCATGTACAGGAAGTCAGATGCTCATCGTTTGGCCCAAAGGTATCTGCTAGGGGAAGAGCACTTGCCACCCCACCACTGTCACAGTAACACTGCCCTTGTGCACCACTGGGGGGAGCTCATGCCCACCTTGTACTTGTCCACAATGGGTAACCTGACAGGGCCATCACTGGATCTGTTGAAGTTTGGCAGACTGTCCAGATGGGGGATAAAGGGAAGCCCTCTGGAGGGATGAAACAAGAAAGAGCTCTTAATCCTGGGTATTTGTGGTCCAGGATACAGCACCATGTGGGTGGCAGGTGTGCGGCAGGATCACGCCTCATGATACACGGCACAGTTACTCAGACCGTTACAGCTACAGACGCTGACATTATGACAGTTATAGGCTATGACAGCGTTGCTAACTGGTCACACCCAGGCGGAAGCCCAACACCACACCCCCACCAGCAAGGAGACACCCTCACGCCCAGGTGAACCGTACCCCCACCAGGAAGGGGCCGCCCTCACGCCCAGGAACATGCCAGGCGAGCCATACCCCCACCAGGAAGGGGCCACCCTGACGCCAAGGAACATGCCAGGCGAGCCGTACCCCCACCAGCAAGGAGCCACCCTCACGCCCAGGAACATGCCAGGTGAGCCATACCCCCACCAGGAAGGGGCCACCCTCACGCCCAGGGACGCGCTGGGGACTGGGGACTTACGTGTACCAGGAGCAGAGCTCGGCAGGCTCCTTCAGGTTGGCACCCGTCAGTCCAGAGCAGGGCATGAAGTGGATGTCCTTCTTGGGGTTGAAGCCAACCTTCTTTAGAAATGGCACTAGCTTCTCCTTGCACTCCTCGTACCTGCAGGGGGGGTTAATGACAGATGCTGCTCTATAGCACATGTGTGGCCACTAAGAGTGACAGGAGCCCACGTGACCCTTGAACCCCAAGTGGCAGTCCATCCCATAATCATAAGCACATAAATTGTATAACCCTCCCCCCAGCCTGATCACCTCTCCAGACTCCAGTTGACTGTAGGGTCGTCCATCTTGTTGATGAGCACAATGAGGTGCTTCACGCCGGCGGTCTTGGCCAACATGGCGTGCTCCCGCGTTTGGCCACCCTTCTCGAAGCCTGTCTCGAACTCGCCTTTGCGGGCCGAGATCACCTGCAGGGCGGAGAGGAGAGCAGCTCCAGCCACATTCCTGTGTCTATAGCCCGTCATCCAGTCACTTACACAATCGGACACCTTTCTTACCCAAAACGTACAATGGCTCAGCCCTTACGACCCATCATCATGTACACCCCCCTGCCTCACCAGCACGGCCAGGTCGGCTTGTGACGCCCCGCCGATCATGTTGGGCACAAAGCTCTTGTGTCCAGGGGCATCCAGGATGGTGAAGTGCTTCTTCTCGGTCTCGAAATAGGCCCGGCCGACCTCCACCGTCTTGCCCTTGTCCCGTTCCTCCTGGTTTGTGTCCAGGGCCCAGGAGAGGTACCTGAACCAGGAGACAAAGGCCATTAGCACTCCCTGACCCATAAAGCAGGAATACCAACAGGAAAAGCAACTTTTCACTAACAAATAATACCAAGGGATCACCCAGAGCTACAAGCTGTTAAGATTCCCACTCTGACTCCAAAAGTTAAAATGGGAGTGACCAGAGTGGGTGTGGTCTGAGTGTGCATGGCTCACCAAGTCTCTCTGTTCTTCTCCTTGGCCTCTCTCTCATACTTCTCCAGGGTTCGCTTCTCTACCATGCCAGTTAAATACCTGCAGCGATATGCGAGAAACATCACCCCCACACCATGTTCTTCCTCTAACAGCGAGCCAAGGCAACACAATGGAACCAGAAGTTTACTAAATCAAGCTGGTAGGATTTAGACTGCTGGTAGCAAGGGAAGGCATGCAGACCGACAGACTGAGAATTTACTCTTGCCCAACACCATAAGTAAGACTGGCACTCACATGATCTGTCCTCCGATTGTGGACTTGCCAGCATCTGAGGGGGGAGGGAGATGATGGTGTCAGTGTCCTGGCCTCTTTCACCCATCAAACCTAACAGCCTCGTAAACACTCACCAACATGTCCGATGAAGACAACGTTGACATGCTCCTTCTTGGGTGCATCTGGCAGGGCAGGGGCCAGTTTGGGCTTTGGCACCTCTTCCTCTTCCTCCATCAGGGTCTCTTCATCCTCCTCTACAGATGGACCACCTGTGCCCCCGTCACCCACAGGGCCACCTCCCGGCTCTGCCTCGCTGGGCCCTGCCCCCTTCTGCTCCCACGTCTCCTCTGTGGCCACCTCTGCCTCACCGTTCTCCAGGGGGGCTGGACACGGACACCCCGGGGGTCAGACTGGATCATTCTGATGACCACATTCATGCATTCTAGCCCCTGTTCAATCCTTTAGGAACTAGTGTTCAATGTTCACGGCTCAGCACAAAATAAGCAAACTTCTGCACATTGCAGCAGGCAACACTTTCCCAGTTCCAGAGCTGTGGTCCAATCTTCAAATATTAGAATCTGGGGAGGTGCTGCTGTATCCTTCGTGGAATGACCATAAGTCTAGGGAAGTATTTCTCAACCCAGTCCTCAGTAATCCCCAGACAGTCCACATTTTTGTTCCTCCTCAGCACCTAACACACCTGCACTAGGTATTCAGTGTTCTACACTGCTTGGCTGAAGTGTGCTGGGAGCTGGGAGGAAGAAAAAATGTGGACTGTCTGGGAGTTGAGAAACACTGCTGTAGGGCAACGTAAGCAGGCGCAATGAGAAAATTCAGGGAGCCGACTACAGCATGCAAGCAGCAGAGATCGTCAGCAGGCGGCCTTACAGCTTGAGGGTTCATGCGTTTCATGTTAAGCTCTGAAAATTCAACAGACAGTAACAGCAGAACATCTTGGCCTTAAGAACTGCTCTCTGCATGCAGAATGGCTCACAGGTGGTTTGGGAACACGGTGATATGCAAAAGCTATGAAGTTCTGTTGTTACTATCAAAGTGGCCTAAATGTTAGACAGTACTGAACTCAGCAATACTCTAAAGGGTACAGTGTCACGAGCAACCAGAGCAGAAGACAACAGTTATGTACAGTTATGATGCAGTATCCAGAACGTACCAGCAGGTTCTGATGCTTCTGTGGAGTTTACCATCTCAGGACCTGCAGGGAAGATAGACAAGCTTCAAACCCTCACTGCAGATTTGACAGACTATAGTTCAGGTTCACAGCTTCAGAAAGTGTCAGTTTGGTCACACAAAACAAATTACCTTACGACCATGTTATAATTATGTTAAAATGTTCAATGACTTCATATTAAAAAGTAAGTTTAAATGATCTGTTTACATTACCTGATGACCTCAATTTGTGGTTTGTCACACTAACTACTGGTACAACTACAGCATCCAGCCCCCCCAGGAACAAACACCAAAAAGCTGGGTTTTGATCAATTATCCCACAAGTGGGAAGCTGACCCACTGGAGTCAGTCTCTCAGCTTTGAATTCTTTAGAACAATCACGTTGCTTCAGTTATGAGGTAGGAAGACTAACAGAATGACAGAAAGCCCAACCTCGAACAAGAGGTCCAGCATACACCGGGAAAGCAAGAAACACAGCACATTTAGCTTTGCTCAATAATGGGCAGAGCGACGCTCATGCTGTAAATGTGCCCCAAAGTGATCAGTCACACAACACGCTGTGGGTGACATCTCCTCATTCTGTCCCTCGTTTTAAACTCCAGCAAAATGTCAACTGCACGGATCATCGGAGGCGAGCACATTACAAAAGCCAGATAAAACAAATGAATGGAAACAGCCACAGATGGCTAACTGCTGGATATTAAGAGGCCAGCTTTGTTTACACATTCCAAAAACCTTTAACGTCCTAAGTGCATTTGATTTTGATAGCAGGAATATGAATATAAGATTTGTTTTTCCTGAAATCTGTCTTCAGATTTAAATACATTTATTAGGAGGGAAAAATTAAGAGTTGCAAAAAACTAATGTCTTTCATGACATTTTATCTAAAATCCGTACAACAAACCAGTAAACTATAGTGACAGTTCAGAAAATCACACTGTTGATGCATTTTGTTTATTATTGGCTAGTCACTTTGATCTGGAGCCCATGATTTAATAGGTGGCCAGGCGCTTGCACTTCGCTTTGTTAAATAAATGTAAATGCTATGTAAATGTACTCCTGTCAGTTTAATGAAGGACATGAGTAGGTCTGCCCCGGGGGCAAAAGGTGGTGAGCGGTGAAACCACATGAGACCGCGCAAAAGTCAGCCGGTGCTGCCTTTCAGGGGAGCTGATGAAGTGTAAGTATGGTGAATAAGTGTTATTCTGGTAAAGGACAATAAGCAAGAAAAACGGGGGGTTGGAGAGACTCCGCATTTACGGGCAATTTAAACAAACTCGTGCTCAAAAGCATTTTTCTTTGCTCAACCTAATTTCCCTACATACATCTATGTACACCGTAAACTGTTAATCTTAACAGATCCCTGACAGTCCCAGATCGCCGGGCCCGGGTGCGAACAGAGCCATGTAGACGCAGAGGGGGACGTATGTCACGAAGATCGGGTCGATGTGCCGGTCCAAAAAGGCAGCGAGAAACCATTACACGTTGGGGTAACACCCGAGTGGAGATAAGGGCGTCTTCCACCGCTTTGATACGAGCATGGCGCCTCACGACCGGGCCGGCTCCAAGGGAGAAGGCGGAGGGCGGACGGCGGCTATTGGGCTGGCCGGCCGCGGTACCGGCCTGGGGGTACACTACAGTCCGAATTCCGATGCCTTCGGTAGTCTTACCGGACTTACAGTGGGACCGCTGAAGCTAACACGCCAGAGGAGGGAAAATAAAAGGCGGCGGCCAACTTACCACGGCGGCCAGGTTCATCGGCAGGGACCCTCTGGCGAACACCCGGCACGAACTCGGCGGCGTGGACGTTGAGGGCGCCGAGAGCGGCTCGAAGCGGCACATCGGCCGGGGCCTCGCTGTCGTCCTCCTGCTCCCAGGAGTCGGGGGCACTGTCTCTGGGCTCCATCGCTGGCTCGCTATTTCACTGCGCACTTCCACAGTTTTATAACCACCCGGCCCGGTGCTTTTTCTGGGTCGTCTCCTTTTAAAAGGGTTTAAAAGCAGTTCCCTGTCGGTTCCCACACGCGTAAAGCGCCTTCCCGTCTTCCAGGTAAAACCGAGCCGGCTTCGCAGGGCGACGCAGCGGAAAGAGGTCCGACTCAGCGCTCAACGCGAGTCCTCGTGTGCGCCGACGGCTCTCTCCAGACCACAGGAAGCGACCTCGGCACTGCATTCTGGGACTTGTTGTCTTGTGGATTGTAGTTTTCAGCCAGAACGCCATTCGTTACAAAATGACAGATTCACTCTGATTGGACCGCAGGCAATCAGTCTTAGTAACTTTCGCTCTGATTGTCCCACGCGCCGTACACCGGAGTACCTTTCTATTTTATTGGCCACAGGAGATTCGTTTTTTTTCTCTAATTGGCCCGCCGATTTTTCACGAAACGTATGTCGCGTTACACGGTAAACACGTTGAGTAAATGTTGCATGCAAAGGAGCAGTCTGTAGTTGTTCCGATAAACCTTCGGGAATCGTTTTTTTTGTCATTTTAATAACAGGAAATTTGATGTGGCAAGTATAATGCCAAATGATGGCGCAGCATCCACCAACCTATGTTTTACCACTTTAAAATGGGAAGGAGCATGGAAGCTGAATGGTTTTGAGACTGGAGGAATGCAAACATTGAGCTTCGCTGTTAAAGAAATAACATTAACGAATAATGGTAGGTCGTTGTGTATCGTTCTCAACTTTTTGCAGTAAAAGAACGGATGGTAAATGTGTATTAACAAGCCGTTATGTAAGGCGGTGGTGTTAAAGTACTACTTAAGTATAATACTTAAAATTTAAGTAATAAGTGACTTATTACTTAGGATCAAATTGAAGTATAAGGCAATTAAAGTTAATGTTGGTATAGCTAAAAATTTACAGCAGGACCATACAAAAGAAAACCCTTTGAAAATATAGTGGTATTTCCTGTTATTCAGCTGTACCAAATTCCCAGCTGCGATATAATATTACACCCACTCGATACACAAAGGCACTTGACAAATAGGCACAGAGTGGATACATCAAAATGTGGTTTAATAAAGCCAACAAGAGTCTGACAGATTCCACTTTTTTCCCCAAGAACACTGGGAGAGGGCAAGGAGCCTTCGTGAAACATCTTCGTGAAAACAAATTACCAATTGCATTTAAACCTAAGGATGTAACAACGAACCACATTCAAACTGTAAAATAAATGGTAAAATAATCATTTTAGATCTTTAGCAGTTTCATAATATATTAGACATTTCTCTCCCAACTACTGATTAAAATTAATTATTGCACCAAAAACCAAGAGGACTTGTGAAAGGAAGACAAAGATCTGTGGGCACTGAAAAGGTTCTCTTAAAATTGCACTTAAAAACCTTTGAATACGTTAGTTATGTAACGTCTGGACTTGAAGCATATCGTCAGCAGCGGCTGTGGTGCTGCAAGCCGACATTTCTTTGAACCATGATACAAAAGTGAGGAACAGTGAATCAACAGTAAGAGAAACAGGTGTCAAGGCTACGAGGCGAGCGTGAGACTTCACCGGGAGAGACACCGATACGAGGAAGAAACTGGAGAAACCCGAGGGACTCAAACCTCCTCGGCTTTTGTGTGTCAGTCTATCATCGAGAACCGAATCTGGGCTGTACGACGCTTTATATTGGAGCAGGAGAAATGCAACTCTGTGGTGTGCACAAACGACGGAGGAGGCGGCATCGGTACATTCTCATCTCAGATATTGATATTACCAAACAAAGGAACATTAATAATCCACGTAGGTACTACAGTAGGCTCACACAGTACAGTGTGGTCCATTTTTCCAGTTTTGGCACAAAAAGAAATTTAATTAATCAAAAGCAAAATTAGTTATATCCTGCTACTGTACTGCCCACTCCAAGCATGCGAAACGCATGACTGGCAAGGGGACACAGAGTAGGAGGAGCAACGGCCCCACTGCCAAACCAATCCTGATGAAGCTTCACAGAGACAGCCATTTGACTTTAGGGCCAACAACAAAAACTACTCTTATTTAAAAACTGAAAAATGGTTCCAGATTATTTTAAATAAGCAGAAAGTGTGAACAATTTATTTTGATTAGAAGAAAACAAAATCGATCAGCTCCAGATCATATTAAATAAAAATTGGAAAGAACAATTCATCTAAAACACTATTAATCCAATATCCAGTTAAATAAAAAGGAGTTGAAAAGTGCAGTGATATCAATGTTCCCAGATAAAATAAACTTCATTCCCCAGCCAGTCTCTTTACCTAGAGAAAATATAAAAACAGAAACTGGTCTAAGATACCTACACAGCCAACATTTTCAGTGTTGTCTAGATTATTTCTTCAGAGATGAACATCTAGGAACCAATGACTCCTTCAACTGAACTCAGGGAGTGCACATCTTAAAAAGGCTGAAGCAGGTGTCCGGACAGGTAACTGGACGGGTGAAAGAGTGTTGGTGACAGCTTGTAAATGACAAAAACTATTCCCCCCTCCAGCTCCTGTCACAAAATCATCTACTTTTCCACTACTCATTCAATCACATTTTACTCTTCTGCGTACAATCTTGATTCCAAACTGATTAAGTCAAGGTTAGGAAGGATAAAAGAAAACACACAGACGTTAATCCCGTCCTTGTCACTATGCGCCTGCATGTTAGCCGTCTCGCTTTTCCCCAAACTTGTTAACCGGCTGCCAGAGCTCCATAGGGTTCCCCCCAGGGTCTCTCGGCAACTGCCTGGGTGACGGCCCTACACCATGCTCCACGGCCAGTCATCCTATCTGACATGGTGTCCCGCCTCTGGAGCCTGGGCATCGGCCTCTGTGAGGACTGGTTCTGCCTGCAGGGAAAGCCCTACAGAGCTGTCCTGGGGCCCCGGGCTCTGGGACACTTCGTTGGAACTCAAGAAGCTGTTGCTGCTGGAGGCGTCAAAGCTGCTGTGCCCCCGGCGAAACAGCTTCTGCCCTGTGGTGAGACGGGGGGTGGGGGTAGTGGGGTCAGTGACATTAGTGTCCCAGGGCTGATCATATCAGTCCCCACTTTTACTATAGGGCAAATCTATCTTCTGAGTAAAACCAGCATCATAAACATGGATCGGGAGCTTCAGGGTAGGAGATTCCTCACCTGGATTTTTGTATTTATTGAGCCAATTCCCCTTTCGGCTTAACAGTGAAAACAGACCACCCAGGCCATTGGTCTTCACGCTAAAGATACTGTCCATAATGCCACATACAAAAAGGTACACCAATGGCCCCAGTGTCATGGCGAGGCCCGTTACCTGGAAACTGCTTGGAGACTGTGGATGTGGGGGTGGCAGGGGGGGTTCCTCCGCTCGCCTGGGCCCTGGTGGAGTACGTGGGTTCTGTGGTGTCCAAAGAACCTTTAGGTGACCAACACAGACAGTGTCAGGGCTCTGGTGTGCAAATCCAGAGATGCTGGATACTGGGGTTGTAATTATTCAGGAGGGGAGTCCATACCTAAGGCCAGGTTGAATGTCCTGCCTTTTACAGAACTCTGGGACGGGGAGAACCAGTTAAGCATGGAGCCCACCAGTGGGATCTGCCGCAGCACCCCCTGATGGCGAGAGGGAGTCATGTCAGAATGGTGCCAAGCAACAGGTGGTCCAGAATCCCAGAGCCCACACACACCTCCTCCATCAGCTTCTGCTCATTGGCCTGCTGAAGCTGCAGCTCCGCCTCCTGGATGCCCCTGCGCACCACTTCTGTCATGTTCTCCAGTAACTGGGAGGTGGGGCCACACCGGGGGTTAGCTTACAGTCTTATTAAACAGCCAATACACTTCTGATGCGAGATCATACCAGCCTCGTGTAGCAGGCCCCAGCATGGCGATCTCACCTTTCCACTTTCCTCGATGTCCTTCCCCAGTGACGCGATCGTCTTCACCAGTTCTGCCACGTCGAGGTCTTCTGTAGCCATGCCAACAAACACGCAGTTCTTCTCCGGGCCAAATTCCGGGCCTGTTGGGAAGGGGTGGCTTCTCCTGGTTAAGTTCTATTATCAACAGACACTTCAAACTGTCCTTAATCACTCTCTGAGGAGACCTCGTGGACGCACCTGTGGAGAAACTGAGGTCCGCATCCAGTTCCTTGAGTTTCCTCAAAAGGTCACTGTTGACCTTCTCCATCTCCTGTTGCCTCCTACTCACGTCTGGCTCCTCGCTCCGGGGCAGGTACCTGTGAAGAGCGGTCGTTACCTCTCTTTCATATGGACCAGGCCCTCGGTCCTTACCCTGCCCGCATCCGAGGTCTGGGCCCCAACCTCTGACCTGATGGCCCCCAGGCCCGGCCAGCCCAGGTCTTCCACATAGGCAAGGGTGGCATGCCGGTACACCTCCTCCCTGAACTCCTGCCGGAGGCGCAGTGTGGCGCTCAGCAGCGGCACTATCTCTGTCAACCTGGCCACCAGGGCCTCCACGTCAGCCTCCTGCGTTCCCAGCACTGAGGAGCACATGGCACATCTGCTCAGACCATGCCCACACAAGCCACGCCTCCCAAGTCAATGGGGCAGGGCCTTGAGGCACAGTTAGCACTACAATGAATCATAGCTATGCAGGGGGCAGGTTCAGAGGTGTTCAGAGAAGGTTCGGGACCATACCTGCGGCAGTCATCAGTGGGTTAAATCGCACACAAGTGCCCTCGTCCTCCAGGTCCACGATGTCCACGCCACTGGCAGGCACCAGCTGCGCCAACCGCTCACCCAGCTGCCAGGGAGGGACGCGGCAGTCACGTGTGTGAAAAGCAGCCCTCAGGTACAACACGTGCAGTTTCTGAGAGGTCAGGGTTCAACAGAAGCACCCTCTGTCATCCAGGCGCCTTACCCATCTGTTGAGGGAGTCCTGCACCTCTCTCTCCCAGCCAAAGCAGCCCTCTGCAGAACCCACACTGGATGCTGGGAAGTTTGGGACACAGAAGTCACACCTCTACTTTGCAACTTGACTGAACCTCAGCTCCTAATTCAAAGGATAAGGACAAGAAAGACGCAGCCCCACCTGTGCTGCCGTCCTGGGAGAACCTGAACACCACCACCGGTGAATTCAGCTCATCCTCAACCTGACGGATGGAGCAATTAAAGGAAGACAGGCTCAGGGTCTCACAGGTAAAACTCAACCCCCCCCGAGCGTGGTCAGACAGCACCGAAAGTCACGCACAACTTTCAACTAGAGCTGCACGATATCACATCGGCATGTACTCGCGATTATATGCTGCATGTGCAATAATCACCAGGGTTTTACATGACTGCCGAAATATTTGTCTGGATGCCAGCTTTTTGGTATTATACATACGTTTACCTACACCCACAGTTTGGTAAGCAGATTAGTAGTACACCTAAATTATTAATGAGAGGTATTGTGATGAGCAGAAGTTAGTAATCTGTATAATTTCAGTGTATTCTTGTATTTATTAAATTCGGTTAGCAGAGCACGCCATATACTATTGTTTTGGTGAATCATGGAAGCGATAAGCATTGAAGTGGCGGTGATGAGAGGGACAGCTCAGTAGCCACAACATCTTTTAAAAATGGGGGATATTTTGTTGGGTAAACAAGGTAAAATGACAGTGTTGTGGAGGTACTTTTTGCAGTTTAAAGTCCCACACATTTATTAAAAATAAGGAGACACCAAATTTATACAGATGACTATTTTAGACACACTACTAATGTGCTTACTAAATTGTGGGCATAAGTAATCGTCCGTATAGTGCCAAAAAGCAGGCATCCGAAAAAGTGTTTCACCTGCCATCTAAAGCCATGGTTATTATTGCGAATGCGCCATATAAAATCGCAGGTAGATGGCGATGTGATATCGTGCAGCCCTACTTTCATCCATGCAAAACGAAGGCACCTGTGTAAGATTACACCCAAGCAGCAAAGGTGGCGTTTTGGGTGCATGATGATGCCATTAGCGGTTTATGACATGAACAGCTTGGCCTGCTTTGGTTTATGCGAATCTTCAGCCGGTGATGCTCTCCTCAGCCCAAATGTATGATCTCATACCCAAATCTTACAAAATACTGTCTTCACAGTGACATCCATGGGCCAAATTAATGAGTGTATTGCACCAATTTTTTTGTGCCTCTGACTCAAGACTGAATTTTTGAAAAACACGTTCCAGATTGTGTTCCTCAAAAAAGCAACGCAGAAATTTAATCCCCCCAAAAAACCGGACAAGTGCGGAAGTCAGAAACAGACTGCCTGGCGTTTTAGCTCCAGCCAAGAAGTCACCGTGTGACAGTCCTCTGGTGATATGAGACCACCGAATGTATGGTGCGTTCATGCAGAGCAAACCCTCATCTGATCCATGGGGGGCGGCGGGGTCATGATACCCGCTGGACCCACACGCAGGGGACGAAGAGAGGCTGCGGCTGGAGGGGAAAGGCCTCTACGGATTCACGCACGTGCCCTTTGGTTTTCACCATCACACCGCCCCTGCCCTTCAAATCCATATTTCATTACAGAGCACAGAATATTCTGGAAAATCGGCATATCCACCATGTTGATTTACTTGAGTAATTGTTCTTTCACTGAATAATGCTCCAATATCTATTTCAGCTTAAACTAGTAGCACTTTAGGAATGCTGACCGACCACTTTTAAGTGATATAGCTGGTTTTGCTACAGTATTTAAAAAAAATCAGAATCTAAAACGCCCCAGCGATAATGGCACTCTTTGTACAATGAGTCTTAATCGCAGTGGCTGCTTGACTCCCCTTAGAGCAGGATCTGAGACTGTGCTTGCCCCAGGAGCATGAGTAAGCATGATGGCAAGGATGGGGGGGGGGGCAGGAGGGCGTGAGCAGGCACAGGGCGGGGCCCACCTACAATGGACAGTACGAGGGAACCCAGGACGTCTTGCAGAGAGCCCCCGGAGATGGGAGGGACCCGGAAGCGGGATGCCATGCCCTGAAAATCAAGTGCAGCTGAGCTCACCAGGGCCATCGAAGACGAGGTCATGTGCACAGGCGTCTCCGCTGCACGCGCCTTCCCTGAGTTTACTTGAATCTGAGGTCATCTTTAGATAAGGTGGCAGCTGAAACTGACCCACTGCGCCCGGAAAAGGCGAGCTCACGCCACGAACGCAGGAATGCCAGAGTGTTGTCCTTGTGAAACGGACCCGAAGAAGGTGTGCATAGTTACTGATCAACAGCAACAGCTTTTCATAGCCAGATACATGGCCTCACACAGGAGGTGTGGCTGATGAGGCATGGATTCTGCTCTAAAAGCAGCCAAGTCGGGGGATTAGCTGCTTAAAAACGACACCCGAGATCTCACAGGAGCCACTAAAGGATCAGGCTAACACGCAAAGCCGCACTTTAAAAAACAACCACGACAATGGGCCGCTTACCGACGTCTTGATGGAAGCCTGCTTCTTCAGTTGGTCCAGGAGCTGCTGGCTCTACAGAAACAGAACATTTTTTGTACTCTCTCACTCATGCTGTTACCGTCATGGTAGAATCATGGTAGTGCCTGGTGGTAGCGCTAAAAGGCTCGCGGCCGATGTTTACCAGCTGTGAAGCATGTTTGATCCTCTCCACTATCCCATCATGCCCCAGGTACTGCAGGGACAGCCAGAGCGGGAGGGCTCGGAGCTTCTCCACCGGCTGGCTGGAGGTCAGGCCCGCTGCTAGAGACTGGTGTGACCAGTGTGCGTGATGTCACCAGAAGTGTTATGGAAGGTGACCGGCATCATAATGTGCAGATAAAATCAGTAGTGCCTGAAATGGGCCTGACTGACCAGGGCAGGATCTTCGTGCCTGTAGAGCGTGACAGCCGGAACCGCGGGGAGGCCCAACCATGGCCCCAGGGTCAGAGTCATGCTGTCAGCCTTAGTGGCCGCCTGGAAAGGGATGGATAATGCCCAGGTGCACAAACAAGGAATTTCAGGGAACATTCCAAGGGGTAAAATTCCAGGAAGCCCAAGCTCCAGGCGGACATACCATCACCGAAGATGTGACGCAGCCGAGTGCGAGGGTCGCCAGGTTGACTCTGAAGGTGGAAAAGGAGATGCAACATCAGCGTGGAGCTCGCAGGGATTTGACTCGGGACTTGAGTTGGATAAGGGAGTGGCCGGCCGCGAGCACCTACCCCTCCACATGAAGCCAAATGCCATACTGGATGCACAGCTCCTTCAAGCGGCTCAGCTTGTCCGTATGCCCTGCTCCCGGTGATCCTAGAAAGGTGAGAACATGTGTTCAGCCCCACACAGAACCACATGGCAGTCTTTTCAACGGAGAACCTCAAATGATTGTACGAAAACATAAGTTTGTAAGACGCTTCCATACTGACCAGCGTTGGCTATCAGCACTAAGGGGAGCTTTCCGGAGTCCATGTCGTCCTTAATCAGTCTGTCTAACAAGGCAACATCCTACAGAAACAACAAAACAAACAGGATGACCAACAAAATCGGGTCCAAAATGAAGTTCTGTCCAAAGAAAGGACTCAAGACCTTTGGAGAAGAGCCACATCTACCATTTGATGCTGAGATCCAAACATGGTGTTACAGGGCACGGTGCACAGGCAGGAGAGGGGTAAGCCCAGCTGTGGAAACAGACAATCTGCATCAGACATGACAAGCTGCACCCCAACCAAGCTCACACACAGACATCTGGACAATTTCATCTAAGAAACAGTCAAACACTAGACCACAGTCTGAAGACTGTTCTGTTAGGGCCTTTAAAATCCCAAACCTAGCTTTTGTATGATTGCTGTATCACCACACCTGGCTGCAGAGGTACTGTCCCAGCCCCGTCCTGCAGGCGGCGCTCTGGTACACGACAGGCTGCTGTGAGCTGAGCATGGTGAAGCCCTCAGTAGCATAGTCATCGTACCGTGAGTGAATGACAAGCCGGCAGACCTTGAGGAGGCCCTCACGGTCGTCCTCGTGGTAATGCGCAGATCCATTCTCATACCTGCCAGGCGAGCAACATCAGCCAGAGCGCTGAACTGAAACATCTCTGTACTTTACTCTGAAATCAGAGAAGATAAGCCTGGGGGGGAATGGATGGGGGGTGGTCGCACCTGAAGAGCCGGCACAGCCAGAGCGTGGTGTCTGACAGGATGCGGGTGGTCAGCTTGCGCAGCCGCTCCCTGTCCAGCACGGAGATGTAGGCAGCCAGGCTGTGGCCCAGCAGGGCCATGTGACCCTGCTCACCCACATTCTGCATCCTGCTGGAGAAACATAGGGGCGTCACCATGACCCACGGCAGCCCTGGCGACCTCTATCACTGTAACACATGGCAACCTTGGAGTCCACCGTCACTGTAACTCAATGCAAATCCAGTGACTATCATGCTGACCACATGTGATACTGGTGGCCATTGCTGATGCTAGCAGACGTCTCTAATATTCCAATCTTCATCGCAAGAGATGAAGTGGGGGGGGGACCTCTTACCGGTGCTCCCATCTGCCGTCCTCCTCATCCCCATGCATGAGGTTCTGGACCAGCTGCAGGATGCTCGCCACATCCTGGCCACTGGAGGGGGCACAAACACACAGACCATGCCAGCTGACGTTATGCACTCCCAGGGGTAGGAGGTAAGCCACACTGCATAGCACAGTGAATGTTTAGGGCAGTATCATGCCACCTGGGATTTACGCTTAGTAGGTTTCACACTACAGATTGGCTAAATGCTGATATCCCACAAGCCAAAACAAGTTAAGCCACAGTAGGTCTCAACAGCAAGTAAGTCTCCGTAAGCACTGGATTGGCCCCTACCCTCCTTGCAGGGGCCCCGGGATGTCCTTCCGGCTGTACTTTCTCTTCTCTCTGTCATCTGCCACCTCCCTAGAGAAACACAGAGAGAAACACATG
Source organism: Mormyrus iriodes (assembly GCA_011763525.2). Classification (NCBI taxonomy): domain Eukaryota; kingdom Metazoa; phylum Chordata; class Actinopteri; order Osteoglossiformes; family Mormyridae; genus Mormyrus; species Mormyrus iriodes. Next base: position 3,591,763 of record JAAGVU020000044.1, on the reverse strand, counting down.
GAACCTTCTACAGCAGGGCACGCGGGGCCTCTCCGTGGGCACCACCTTGCAGTCGCCAAAATCTTACTGATGTCCACCTCCAGCCTAGCTAGGGAAGGATTAGATCCTGGACAGCTTCAAAAGGAGCAAAATCAGACACCCGAGGTTCAGAGAATGAGGAGACGCAAACCAACAAACCTCTGGCCATCCTCCAGAATCTGTATGGCCTTATTTAGGTTCTTGCCCATTTCGGCAAGCATGGGGTCCACCAGCACCTGAAGAGGAGAGACAGACTACGTCAGCCGCCATTGACATGGAGCCATGAAGGCCGTCTGATGGCTCGTTAACAAGAGTAACAGGAAGATACCACTTATCGGGTTTACCGGGGACAGTAAGACACAACATCTCAACGCATTGCGAAGAAACAGCAAATTCAGCTCACTTTCCTGACTTAATAAGCTTGCAGTTATATATTTAACCATGATGGTACACTTTGAATACCAGTTATAATTGGAACTAACCAGACACTCTGAGTTTCACCAAAGTACCAATTAAGGATAATTAAGCGAAATAGGTAATATAAAATTGTAACTCAATGTCTTTGGCAATTTGTAATATTATTCTGCCAGGAGACATCAAAGTGCAGTTGTGTGATTCATACAGATCTCACCACATGAGTGCAAAGTGTCTCCACCTAAGCATAGTTAATGGCTTCAGTGTGCAGCCATGTGCAGATCTGCGCAGCCAGCAGCGTTAGCCATCCCCTTGATTGCTGTCACCGCATTTACATTTTGCACATACCTACGAAAACCTCAAAAGAGACGGCACATGCTGTATATATGGTGATGTCACCACTGAGCCCTTGAGCAAGGCCCTTAACCCCACTTGCTCAGGGGACACCACCTGATCCTGCTCTCTGATCCTCACATGAGCATTGCTTTGGACAAAAGTATCTGGCAAATAAATGTAAATGATGCATGGTTACCATTCTGCAAGTGGTAGCTTCATTATTCAAGTCGTTAAATATTTTATCATCAGACTCCCATTTAAAGTATGCGTTTTTAAAGTTTTGACCTTTTTTTTTAACAATTGTACCTTTAAATTTAACTGTAAACGCGTCAGATCTAAGACACTGCCTACCTCCAGTCCTAGAAAGTCCTATCACCTATCCTGAAAGACGCACAAGTACATACAGTTCCTGCTACCTCCCCCATCTCTACGGGAATACATCCTCTCCTGAAGGGAGCAACCATGACTAATGAAAACAACTACGCTGAAAAAATGCCCTGAATGAGATCCTCTAAATGTCCTCTTTCTCCATCTGTCCCTCAGTTCGCAAGAGCACGATGTTTGTAGACTGCCTGAAGCAAGATCGATGGCGATGTGTAGGTGTCCCCTGTGTGAGTGACATCTATACCTGTGCAACTGCCCGTCCATCAAGCGACATCAGGAAAAAGCGCTCAGGTCAATGATTCAACACGTAAGAGCCGCCAGGAAGTACCGAGCCCCATTCAAGATCCAGGTTTGACACATCTAGACTCGCAAATTACTTCTACTGTCGCGTCGACTGTACCCTGTCGCGTACCAGAGTAAGGGTAACATAACAGTGCAGCGGGCTGACATGGCAACATTTACTGGGAGCGTATTTATTTATGCACTTTGGCTCTCGCTAGCTAGCACATTAGCGGCGTGCCGAATCACTGCAGTACGAGCCCGCGGCTACCTGTTCTATCGGCGCCTCCATGACTCCGGCGGACCGGTCCAGGCGTGAGCTCCGGTTCGGGCCGGGAAGCGAGTGCTGAGGATGCCCACGCCGCCTGCTTTACAGCCAAACCGGACAGCGTCTCCACCAGATCCTGACCCTCCAGGTCCCTGTGACCGCCGCACTTCCGGGATACCCCCCTCCCCTCGTGTTCCACGCTGGCAGCGGCTACGTCATGTGACGTCGCGATCCCGCCCCCTCCGGCGTCCCGTTCTTTTTGCTCGAACTCAGCCTCCGCTGATATAGCATGCAAATGGAAGATGACAGATGGAGAGCGGGAGTAAAATGGCACAAATCAGTAACCATTACTCTTCATATACCCATCCATTCATTTTCCATACCCGCTTGTCCTGTGCGCTCAACAGTCCACACAGACGGTATGAAATGTAACTTCACATGGTGGGTAGTTACATTTGACCGGCCGTCTGCCTAATTACTTAAGACTTCAACATGTCTGCATTAAAAGCAAGTGTCTTATCCTGTCTTGTCCTTGGTGTGAACAGTCGATTGACATTCTGTGAGGAGTTCAGATTGTTGGTTCAAATCCCAGACTATCACCTCTGAGCACAGCTCCCCAGTCGTTGAATTAGCTGCCCACTGCGATGTCACAATATCACATATGGCTTAAATGCAGAATATACATTTTGTTGCTGTGCACTGCATGCTGTGGTGTGTCAAAAATAACAATTAATCACTTTCACTTCAGATGTTCTGGGTAGATTATGAATGAATGCATTAATTAATGCAGTTATGCAGTGAGATAGTTACATATCACATGACTCATTTTTAAACTGATGTACACAGAATTATTACTTTGTAAGAGAAAAAAAAAAATTATAAACAAACCTGCATTTTGCTGCATATAGCACTCCTACCCGTAGACCCCAGCTGGTTAATAGTCTATAGCTGCTACTGCTGAAGTCAAGTTTCAGGTTTTATACCTCACAGGCGCCTAATACAATGACTGTATTGAGGAATTAAAAAAAAATGGCAGGCATTTAAATATACAGATAACAAGGACTGACAAAAGGCAGGTATGAATCAACAAAACAATCAACCAATCACGGAGGGCGCAGGGCAACGAGCAACAGATGGAACAATGAAATACTAGCAAAGGGAAACAGGCACCAGGTAGAGCAGCTGATAATAAACATAGAATTAGGGAACTATAACAAGGCACTTAGGGATAACAGCACTAGGAAGCAGCAGGAACATGTACAAGCAAAGCCAAAATCAAAAACAGGACGCAAGAAGGGCAAACTGAAACAGGAAAGCAAAAATAACTATCAAACACTTGGAAAAAACAGGAAACCAGTAAATACCAAATAACAGATGAGGCCAGCCTCGAACTCACAAGCAGAGGGTTAGCAGGGTGCATGCTGCATGCTCAACCCACTAGCTATGCAGTGGTCTAGGGAACAGGCAAAACACGCTAGGGAAGACTAGGAACTAAGACAGAGGGAGCAGGTTGGCCAGCAACATCTCCTGGCCGAACGGGGACCAGACACATAGGGAAGGGATGGACTAAATGACAGAGAGGGGGAGAGGCAGAATGGCCAGCAATGCCTCCTGGCCAAACATAGAAGGGTCAAGGGGGGGGGTCAGACGTTACAGAACCTGACAAAGAACATGTGGACAAAAAAATAACCAATAAATAAGTCATTGTCATTAATGCTGCTGAGATATTGCTATTTTTATCTTTTGTCACTGAGTATCTGGGAGGCCCGCAGATTGAGTGACGCAGAGGATTGGAGCGTCAGGTTATCCCCGAGAGAGAGGACTGCAGGCCGCCAGTGAATATCACTGTTCTAGACATCAGCAAGGCCATTTATTTTCGAGGTTTAGCTGACTTAAACTGAGCTTGAACATCATCCCAGGCAAACAAAGAACATCACGTTTTACGGATTGATTACAGGAGAAGTCGTTTCCAAAAGACTGGGAGTTTTTTCTAGGGTTTATAGGGCATAATCTTCCGATAATTAACATATTCATTCTTTAAGGGTCCTTTAAATGTTTAGATCTTGTCCTGGACAACCGATAACAGGCACTTTGTTTCTATGTCAGGAAAAACAATAATGGCAACTGGGAGAGGTGCCCACCCAGAAAATACAAGCATTTGCTTCGATGCTCATTGATAACCAAGGAACACATTTTGTTTGTTAAAAAAGCCAAACTAGTGCCCTGGATAACTAACGTGACCCAGAACGGCTGTTCATTCTCTGACAGAGATTGCACCAGTTGTGCTGTGCAGTGGGACGCCATCGACCGGTGGCATACGTGCAGAGTGGCTGTGGTAGCTGCCACCTTTCACGGCAACTTCAAATAGCTGCTTCTGGTCGCGGGCACTGAAGCAATGCTTCCTGGGAAAGTTTCTTGGCATTATACTCCGCAAATTGCTTTTGGACCAAAAGATGGCTTCCCTGACAGCAACTAGTGTCTCCTATACAGGTGACATAAGCCCTACTAGCACCTTACTTCAGTGTCGCTTGTGAGAAATTACACACTCAGAATTTTCTCCACTTCATTTTTTTGCCATTGGCTTAGCCTAACTGTTTGTCGTTAAAAGTGTTTTTTGTAATCCTTTGTGTTACTTAGGTTCCAATGACCTAAAACATTTATTTCAGATGGGTATTACATTTTTTGGGTATCAAACATACAGTCGTTTATTTGCATGTTATTCTACCATTAGTTGTGAGTTTCTTGGAGGAGAAGAAAGACATTCTGCATGACTGGAGGGAGAACTTCCTCAACACACTTACAAGGTATGGAGAAGGAGGGCACTGAATTGTAGGGAAAAAGGTAGACCTCTTAATCATGACGGATTAGCGTAATTTGAAAATGTCACAAATTAATTAACTTCAGATTATCTGTGGTTATTCATTTGTTCATTTTAAAATGGAATTTAAACATATGAATGTGAATTCTAGATTAAAGCTGCTGTGGAAAGTGTTGCTTGTTTATTGTTGAAATTGTACCGATCGATGCTTATGTGTTTGCATGTGTGTGCGTTTTACAGATTGGACTACCTCACTGACCATTTGCACAGGTAAAACATCTACGAATATATCTTTCTAGCCATTTTAGTACAAGTATCCATGTGTCCTGACTGCATGTATTTAAAATGTAAAGCTCTGCTCGCTGCACCATCACCCTGACCCTGTTATGGTGGGGAACGGCGCAGGGCAAACCAAAAACAAGGACACAAAGCAAAGACAAAGATAAACAATACCAAACGCTACGGATAGAAAAAACCCAATAGATTAAACAAATGGTGAGGGAGGCCTCAGGGCAGCCTTAAGCCCATGACTGGAGAGGGGTTCAGTTTCTGAGCCACCCACTCAGCCCATAGAGCTATGTGGCAGCTCCAAGACAAAGGAGGGAACAGGATGGCCAGCGACACCTGCTGACCAAACGAGGACAGAACAAATGGGACAGGACCAGACGGATACCGACCCTGACATACCCAAACCATAGCCCGAAGTGTTTCTCCTCCTGCGAGTTTCTGAACTTCATCCTCATGCCCTTGTACCTGGGTACTCTCTTCATGGGCTGATGTGCCTTCCTCTGGGCGGTCTTCCTGTGCTTCTTGTGCCAGAGAGGAGACGGCGATATCATGATGGCCCTGGCCTGGATCCTCAGCCCCACGAAGGAGCCCCCGACCCTGGCCACCAGACAAGACAAGTAACCCCATGAGAGGGGCTTGGAATCAGCCCCTGCAAACCATGCCTTCAGCCACTCCTGTATGCGCCGTGTCAGCTCCCATCAGTACTTGCTCGCCCGTCCTGCATGACAATTTGCTCAAATGTTCAGGTGTATCCTTGGGGGCAAAGCCATTTCATTTACCCAGGTGCCCAGTTCCCAGACGAAAAGCTTGCCTCATTATTTCAAAAGTTTGTTCATCCAAGCAGACAAGCACCTGCCATTAATCTAAATCCCTTATACTTGAATATAATGGTAGAGCACCCGTTATTTTACAGTTCATTAAACCATCTCTGGTTGCTTTTAAGAGCTCAGATACCATTTTCCCATAATTATACTATATTGTTTTAGTAGATACATAATGGGTGGAATAAGATAGATATTTTATGATCAAAGCATAACAGTTAGGTCTAAATATCTTTATTTTAGATCTATTTATTCCTTTGCCCATGTTCTGCAGACCTCCCATTTATATCTTACAGTGGAGAGTCACATTACCTGAACTACGAGCCATTATTACCACCCTTATTGCAGTGGAATATGCATTTCTGGCTCGCTATGCGAAAGTACAGCAACTAAATGACAGGTTTCCAATAGAGGCATTTATACAAGCATTGCTGTCGAACTATTTGCAGAAGAGCGAGGAACTGAATCAGTTTATCTTTGTGCGTATTTCGCATTTACTCACAATTTATTCATTTCACAAGTTTAAGAACCGCGGAGGAAGGAATAGCCTGTTTTTTTGGCGATGTATGGTGGCTTTAGGGCTAAGTATGGATGTTAAATATAGAAGAGCGACAATTAAAAATGTGTTACTGGTTGGAGTGCTTTACTACATTGACCCAGTTAAATACATGAGGCTATGTTAATTATTTAATCAAGTGGATCAATTTGTTTTACGTATGAGCATTGACTTTGCTTTCACCTTTTAAAATCGATTCATGGACCTAAAAATAATCTATGTTCAGTTTTGCTTGTTGTGTTTTTTATGATGTATTTGGCAGCTAAAGAAGCTGAATTTGTGGATAACTGATAAGGTAAATACACTTACCTAAAGGATTATTAGGAACACCTGTTCAATTTCTCATTAATGCAATTATCTAATCAACCAATCACATGGCAGTTG
>JAAGVU020000044.1:3555147-3568889 GCA_011763525.2 Mormyrus iriodes | reverse complement strand
CTCCCCAAACGAGCTTGATGGGCCGAATGGCCTCCTCTCGTTTGTACATTTCTTATGTTCTTATGTTCTTATGTTTTCAGTACATGCACCCAGTGTCTGGGACAACCTTGTTTAACGTCAGATCCTCCTCATCAAATGCCAATTTCAAATCTCGACTTGTTCAGACTGGCTTTCACTCCAGATTGAAAATATCTTAATTGTTAATTTTTATTTCCCCTTTCTTGTTCCGACGGAGTTACCATCCGGTCTGACACTATTGTGTGGTTGTCTTTGTTGGTTTGTTTTACTTTTCATCTGCAAATGTAGTATAACACTTTGACAAACATCAGTTGTTTTAAATGTGTTTTTAAAATTTAAATGTACTTACTTCAATCACATATGAAGTTCTGGACCATGGCGTTTTATTAAACCCTATTTTTAATTTATGTACATTACTGCAATCTGTAAACAATATGCCTACATAATCAGCCATTAATTATAATGGTAGTAGAAACTCTTATAGCAGCAAAACTAAAGCCATGATAAAAGTCTTTCTTACCTGTTCTCCTGCTCCAGCTGATCCTCTAGCTCTTGAACCCTGACTTCAAGGGTACTGATGGAGCTCTTGATCTTGGATTTGACCTGGCTCTGCACGTCCTCCAGCTTGGCCTTCAGTTCTTTGTTGTGCCTTTCCAGCGTCTGCTGTGTGCTCTTGTTCCTCTGGATGGCGGTACGCTCTTCCTGAAGCTCGTTGTTCAGCTTATCTGCCTTGAGGATGAAGCATACAGGTGGTGTCAGACATGTATGTGACATATATGAGCTTCTGGTTTTGACCATTCTTACTTGCTGCATGCTCTTCCTCAGCTTGTCGTTCAAGGTCTCCATGTTGGCCTGTTCTTCCTCCAACTCCTCCTCCAACTGAGCGATCACTGTTTCCAGATGTCTCTTTTCATCAGACAGTATAAACCTATTCCAGAACATGTATTGTTACCTTCTGGCCGGCTTCTGTAGATTAGACATCAAGCATAGCCCTGACTTACTTTTCAGAAGAGCTGCTGGCCAGTTCCTTTGAGATCTCATCCCTCTCAGTCTCAGCCTGCTTACGAGCTTGTTCTGCTCTTGCCAGCTCCTGCACACATCATGAACCACTCAGAAGTCACCAAAACCTCTAAGTTAATATTACTTTAACCTGAGAGATTATAAGCCCTCTTGTGTGGCTTGATACCTCCTGCATCTGCATCATGCTGGCTTCCATGTCCTTGGCCTTCTTCTCAGATTTCTTAGCAGTGGCCAGTAATTCTTCCAGAGCAGCCCGAGTGTCTTCCAGCTCCCCCTGGATGTCCTTCATTTGAGTCTGCAAGCCATGACGTAGGTCAGCCAGTGAGGGATGAATAAGGATGTCAAAATACAATACGTATTCTGCGACGTTTCCACGTTTCTGACCCGGATCTTCCGCAACTGCTTGATGGCTTCATCTCGGCTTTTGTTGGACATCTCAGTTTGGGCCTCCATGTCCTTCAGATCTCCCTCCAGCTTCTTCTTTGCAGCAGACGCCACGGCTCTTTGTTTGTGTTCATCATTCAATTCTGTCTTCAGCTCACATACCTGGAGAGGTCACAGATGAGAATTTATCTTACAGATTTAGCTCCCAAAAGGAACCCATCTGCTGTACTGTTACTTTGGATGAAAATGATACACCGGCGATGGTCATATTGATGTTGTCCTTGGTGTTGTACGTCCTCATTCAATATAGGTGACGTGAAACTATCTCAGGGGCGGCACGGTGGTGTAGTGGTTAGCACTGTTGCCTCACACCTCTGGGGTTGGGGTTCACATCTCCGCCCGGGTTCCATGTGTGTGGAGTTTGCATGTTTTCCCCGTTTTGTCGTGGGGTTTCCTCCGCATACTCCGGTTTCCCCCCACAGTCCAAAAACATGCTGATGCTGATTGGAGTTGCCAAATTGCCTGTGTGTGTGAATGGTGTGTGAGTGTGCCCAGTGATGGGTTGGTGCCCCATCCTGGGTTGTTCCCTGCCTTGCGCCCATAGGCTCTGGACCCCCCCATGACCCATATGGAATAAGCGGTTATAGAAAATGGATGGATGGAAACTATCTCAACACCTGTTTGACGAGCTGCTTCCCATCTCATCCTTGCCCTGTAGGTCACACTGGAACTGAGCCTTCATGTTGACCTGCAGCCTGAGTTTGGCATCTTCGGCCACCTGCAGCTCTTCCACCTGAGTCTTCATCTCTTGCACCAAAGCCTCCAGGTTGCATTTTGACTTCTCAAGGTCATGCAGCTATAGGACAGGAAGCAAATAATCGAGGTTTCTCCAAAGAAATGCAGTGAATAGTAATTCACCAAATACCTTTCATTATGTGCATATAATTCCGAATTGCTTCCTCAGCGGTAGATGCATGACTCACATTCTTTCCTACATCATCCTTAGAACTGATCAGCGCCTCCAACTCTGAACGCAGTGCCTTGTTTGTCCTCTCCAGCTCCTCCTGAGTGTCTCGAGACTCCTGCAGAGCCTGAGTCAGCAACAGCACCATGCAGTCCTTCTTCCTGGCCTCTGCCTCAGCATGGTCACGCTCCTCTGCATATTTGCTGGAGATGCTCTTCTCATCAGCAAGCACCTGAAAGGTACAGGGAGGGCGAGAGTGTCAGGGAGGCAGCAACACAACTCCACACATCTACATTCGAAAAATCTGGACATACATGGTCAAACTTTTTCTGCTTTTTCTCTAAGTTGGACACCACTTGTCTCTGGTTTTCCAAATCCACCATGAGGTCCTCCAGCTCCTGTTGCAGACGGTTTTTGGTCTTTTCCAGCTTTTCATATGCTGAGGCCTTCTCTTCTATCTGAGTACTCGCTGCCTCCATCTCTCGTTGCAGCCATTTCTTATTCTCTTGTAGAACTTCCACATTGCTGGCAAACTCATCATTCTTCTTCTTAGCGTCTGCCAGCTGGGGATATAGGAAGGAAAAGCTTCATTTATACCAAAGGTAAGCAAATGGAAACCAAAGCAGACCCAAACTCAACTGTAGCACTCAGGTGCCAATTAACTTATATTAACTTATACACTGACATCAACATGGACACACAGATGTTGCCAATTTAAATAAATGATCCATTTTTCCTGAGGCAGGGTGGGGTCCAGATGTTTTCCAAGGCCCTAGGCTATAGCCTAGGATAGCCTATTCAATAATCCACCCCTGGTCAATGATAATAAAGGACTTTTCATTTTCTAACAATTAGGGTAGAAGTTCCTCAAAGTGCTTCTTCACCAGGACCACCACATTTACACTCAATCATCCAAAGCACAATCTGACTCTTACCTTGTCCCAACTATACCCACAAAACAAGGCCTCACCTGCACGCTGAGGGAAGATGCCTGTCTCTCTGCATTCCTCTTAGCCTCAGTCTCCTCCTCAAGTTGCTCCTGCAGTCTGTTGCAGTTCTCCTCAGCCTGACGCAGCTGAGGCACTCAACTTCTGCTGAGTCTCTTCTGCAAGCAACTCCTAGAGTAAAACAGCGATGATGCTAAAGACGCCAAGATGTGCTGAAAGGCTCTCAGGTGCAAAGTTGGCATTTTAAGAGGGAAAAAAAGAAGAAATATCAGCAGCCTGCCCAGCTTGTAAGCAAATTAAACACCTGTGTGTCCTGGAGCTGGGACGCCAGGCTGGAAACATCTTTGGTCAGCTTAATGTTCTTGCTTTCAGCTTCATTGAGGAGTTTTGTTGTGCTTTCTTGTTCCATCTATAAGAACGGGATAGAAACTGGGTCAATGGAGACTCTCTACAGTCATGTCATTAGTTGCTCTGTGATCATTATCATTGATCTTGTCAATCTCTGTTCTAAATAAGTGATACATGGTGCCTCAGGGGCAGAGGAAATATGGGCAGAGCGAGAGGGTTCACTTACCATGATTTTGGAAAGCTGCTCTCCCAGCTCTCCCTTCTGCCTCTCACTGTCGCTGAAGCGGGCCTGCAGGTTGGCCAACTGGCCCTCCACCTTCTTTCGCTTTTGCTCAGCTTCCTGCTTTGCCTTGGCAAGTGAATGGATGGCTGCACTTAGCACTGCGGACTCCTTCTCCAGTGACAGTTTCACCTTGTCCAGAGTAGCCTGTGCCTGCATTGGGACTGTCAATGAGCTTGTCATGTCTTACTAGTTTTACATCACCTAGTTACTTTGCAGAATCAACGCTACACAAAAAACCTTAAACAATTTTTCAACCATTGTTATATCTCTCTATAGTTCCTGAATTTAACTACAGCTAATAAACCTGAACCTAGACGGTTTCTTAAATGAATGTCCATACCCGCTTGGACTGCTCCAGCTGCTCGGTAAGGTCCTCCACCACCTGGCTGTGCTTTTTCCTCGTCTCTTGTACCTGAGCCTCATGTGCTCGGCCTTCTTCTTCCATGACTTTCTTCAGCTGAGTTACCTCCTGCTCCCGTTTTGACCTGAATGAGAATACACTGCTGTATTTACAAGACTTGCAATTTCAATTTTCATATTGCCATCTATTACCGTATTTCATTGTTCCCTGCCAGAGCAGATTAGGTTATGGGACATGCAATAACCGGAGGTCTTGTTGTGTAGCAGTGTTGTCCAGGGTGTCCTCCAGCTCCGAGTGCAGAGCCTCCAGTTCCTCTCCCAGGTCACGCTTGCCCTCCTCAGCCTTGGTGCGGGCAGTCTGTTCTATCTCCAGGTCCTCCTGCAGTTCCGAGATCTTCCCCTCCAGCTCCCGGATCTTCTTCATTGTGTTGTTCTTCTGGCGAGTCTCCTCCTCCAAGCTATAGGGCCGAAATGAATTGTTCAGGTCCAGAAAGTAAAAATCCAGACCAAGATGTTGTTTCAACCAACCAGCTGAGTATAAAGAGTCACAGTCACAAAGTACTCAACTGGTTGGTTGAAACAAAATCTTGGTTTGAACTTTTACTCTCTGGACCTAAACTATCCACCTCTGCTGTAGGGTAGAGCTGCCTTCAGCTACTGGGTCTTCAGCTGCTGTCCTTAAGTGCAACATCTGTAACATGCTTGGGTGGATTTAGTACTGCTGCATTACAGTCAGGGTGCTGGATGTATAATGCATGGGAATGTACTATAACTGTACTAGGGCACGGTTTGGAATCACTGGCCCACAGGACACATCGTGCCGTGATGGCTTGCAGCTCCTGCTCCTTCTTGGCAATCTGGGCCTTCATCTCTGCAATATGAGCCTGCAGGTCAGCCATCTGCTACTGAAGGTCAGTGTAGTTGGCTTCCAGCTTCCTCTTAGCTTTATCCAAGTTCTGTTGACTCTTCTCCTCTTTTTGCAAATGCACTACATGGATTAGAGATGTCCCTCAACAACCACATATCAAATTACATGTGTTTCTATTATGCAATCCTAGAACTTCCTAAAGGTAATAAATGAAATGCATTGAAATTTTGCACATGTACCCTCTACTTTAGAGATCATAGACTCAAGTTTGGCCTTCAGCTTGGTAAGGTTTTTGGATTTTTCTTCTTCCTCAGCCAGGTTGGTGCTGAAGTCGGAGATTCTCTCCTCCATGAGCTTCCGCTCCTAAAATAGTCATCATAATTTAACAGATTTAAACCCTTGTGATCTGCAGCACACTATACTTTGAGTTACATAAGAACTGCATTCACCTTGAGCAATCTGTTATTCTGGTCCTTCAAAGCTAGGAGGTCATCCTCCAGCTTCTTTATTTTGCTTTCCAGTGTGACTTTCTCCAGGTGGAGTTTTTGATGGACATCCTCTGCTCCCTCCAGATGCCCCTCCAGCTCCTGAGCAGAACATACACACTATTTTGCTAGCAATGGATGTGTAGTTTAATGGTTTTGAAGATCAAGTCTGTTTTGCATTAAACATCCTTTTTCAAAGAAAGACTGCAGTCTAATGTGTACTTTGTAATTCTGCTCCAGGGAAAAACAAGTGTTTTTTGGTGATGATACACAGGGCAACGTTTTGAGCAATGTTGCCAGGCAATGTTGCTGACCAGTGTTGCTTGGGCATTTTCCCATTGAAACTGGGCAGCAAATTTCCATTTGAAAATCTTTGATCGGCAGTGGGCAACTTTTTGTGATAATCTGGATCCAAATGAGTTGCCCCATGTCACACCTGGTTGGCAGTTGCCCAGCAACACTGCCCAAAAAGTTCCCTTGTGTATCATCACCTTTACTGAACAGTTGTGAAACCTGGATCCGCTGAAGCATCTCCTTTTTCTCCATCTCCATGGCCTGACTCTGTTCTTCCTCCTCTTCCAGCCTTGCCTCAATCTCATGCACAAGCTCCTTCAACTCCTGCTTCCTGGCAGCTAAGTGTACCCGCATTTCCTCGGCCTCCGTGCACAGCTCTGTTTCAACCTGCAGCTGCTTCTGCAGCTGATTCCTCTCCTCCAGCAGTTAAGCAACCCAGGAAGCAAGCAGTCGTGAGTGCACTATCACCCTCGACTCCACCCCCGAAGCAGGCCTGTCACATTACTGCTCAGGCTCCATACCTGTGAGTACTTCAGGGAGATCTCCTTCATTTCTGCCTCTGTCCTCTGTGCCAGATCTTTCGCCTTTTGGAGTTCTTCCTCCTTCTGGTTCATCTCCTCTTCCTGTCGAGTCACTTGCAAAAGTGGCTTTACCTGAGAATACAGATCGCTCAGTTATGATAAAGCTCTAAGCTAAATAAATAAGAAACTGTATCTAAAATTATTTAGTCACCTTAGTAAAAAGCTTCCACCACTGCCAGTTGCACAGGTTAAGGTAGGCAGCACAGTTTCTCTGGATTATTTTCATGGCTGTCATCTGCTGTTGCCTCTTAGCAAAAGCCCTGGAGAGGGGAGGAAGGAATATAAATACATGGCAAAGTACAGTACCCTAGAGTGTTAGGGAAGTTATGAAGGGAACTTCGCTGTGATAATCCTGAATCACTGCTGCCTTGTAGGATATGGTCCCCCTAGTGGTAATTAGAGAGAGTATCTCACTTTCTGGCCAGTAAGCCTCGGGCCAGGGACTGAAAAGCGATGATGATGATGGTGACTTTAGTGTCCCTCTCCTCCTCCAGCTGGGCTAGGACACCAGTACGGAAGAATATCATGCTTAGGCCAGTTCGGTACAAGTTCAGGTCCACATCCAGGTGCTTGAGCTGTACAAGGGAGTTGAGGACAGTCATATGGAAACATTCTTCTGGAGAGACCTGTGTCATGGCACAAACACACTTTAGGAGGACATGTTTATGACTTAGTATAAGGCAACAAGCCTGCTTGCTGTCCATGAAGCCCTTGGGAGTAGTGCTAGTGGCCAAGATTTCAGAACTGCAGGGAGATTTGAATAATGGGTCATGCATTTTGACTTGAATCAATTGTTATGCTACATTGTCCTGATTCCCATTGGATGTGAACATCAGGTTGATCCATTTCTGAGCCAATAACACAAGACCAACCGCTGGCGGAACTCTTGAAAGATGATGCAGTTGGGGAATCCCTGCCGGCAAATTCGGATCCCCTCCAGTACGCCATTGCACCGTAGCTGATCCAAAACTAGGTGAGCATCTATAATCCCTGCCTGGAGACATTGAAGAAGGGAATTAAAAACAAAAACCCAAAGAGACAATGATAATGAAGTCTACACAGCACTGTGCCTTGGATACCTCACACCTTAAATGGCTGCCAAGGGAAACCCTGGGCAGGGGAGCTTACCCTCTTCTTGTGGTTGGGTATGAAGCACTGTGCCTTGGATACCTCACACCTTAAATGGCTGCCAAGGGAAACCCTGGGCAGGGGAGCTTACCCTCTTCTTGTGGTTGGGTATGATGCAACGAACAAAGTTGGACTGTGTGTTGTGCAGTGTGGTCATAAGCTTGGTCAGGGACTCTTTGTAGAGCTGACCCACAGTGTGATACATGCCCTTCTGGGTTTTGGAGGATCCGGGCCCCTTCTGCTCAAGTTTTACAATATGATCTACTGGGAAACAAGGGCCAAATAGAAGGCTTGTGATTTGCAAACAGGTTAAAGGGAGGAGGGACACAGTTCAAGAAAGTTAAGAGCTTCTCCTAGTAGCCTCACCAGACCCTGTCCAAGAGAAGAAGCTGGGAGATGGACGGATGGAAAACTTGATGACATGGAATACAATAAAACTAATAAAGCCCAATAAGATGATTGATGACAAAAACGGCCTTAATTTTGGAGGTTACCTTCTTTCCAAAGATCCTGCACAAATTTACTGGAGGAGTTGACAAGGAGCTGAATTATATTGTCATTGAGTGGGTCCATGTTTTTAGTCAGCCATGAAGCAGCATTGTAGTCTACCTGCAAGACAATCCCAATAACAGTTGAACTTTATAAAGACTGAAGTATGATGATGTACAAAGATAATGGATCCTGTTCTGGGAAAACGGGGCAGATTTTGGCATTTTCATCAGAAAGCCAGTATTCTTCCCACTTTGCCAGCATACTGAAGCACAGAGAACTCCATCTTGGACTTCAGTTGCTTGGGCTTGGCGAACTTGCAGTGGTTGCCTTGAGTGTTCATGAGCTTCTCTACAAAGGAAACGTCTATGGCTTTCGGAAACAGGCACTCCTCGTCCAGCAGGGCTGAGGAAATGTATGTGCACAGTGCAGTGCTCTGAAGGAGAGATCCATGTTAAACATCATCCTGAAAATGGCATAATTAGAATACAGAAGGGGACCATTAAGGCATACCGGCTTCTTAATGAGGTCAATACAAGGCTGCAGGTCTAGGCCAAAGTCGATAAAGCTCCATTCGATGTCCTCTTTCTTGTACTCCTCCTGCTCCATGACGAACATGGTGTGGTTGAAAAGCTGCTGTAGTTTTTCATTGGTGTAGTTAATGCACAGCTGCTCAAAAGAGTTATCCTGTGGGATATCACAACTACGTACATATTGCACCTTTAACAAAAACCAACATAAGGCTTCATGTCCTCTTTTAGTTACGGTGCTACATTCTGGCCTCTCCTGACTGGTACCAGAAAAGCTCCCACCTTGAAGATCTCAAAACCTGCTATGTCCAAGATTCCCAAGAAGGTGGCCCCTTGACGCTTGGTTTTGTCCAGCGTCTTGTTGACTCGAGTCAGAATCCAGAGAAACAGGTACATCGCCTTAGCTAATGCCTCGACTGAGAAATCGGCCTGGGAAAATGAGGCAGAGTATCTAGTGTGTAGTACAGAAATGGGGATAATAAAAGTATGATAACTAAATATAACTGTCTACTGTACACATGTATGAAAATGTCATTTAATGAAGAACTTGAATCAGCTTGTGCCTGTTCTTTAGTCTGGGTCTTCTGGACCAGCTCTCGGCCCACTTTGATGCGTGGGATCAGAAGAGCCGTTGTGAAATCCGTCACGTTGACGCCCTGCAGGTGACACACCTTCTGGGCCACTGCAAAGTTCAGGGTATTAATTGCAGAAAGACCAGTACAAAAGAAAGGGCTTCACCCAAAATCCTTGTGCACTGTTGATAACTATAAGTCCCTCCTTTGTCACCTGTATTGTTGGTCATGACGGTCTGTTCCTGATTCCTCTCATTCTTGAACTCAGTGTTTCCCAGCTGCAGGATGGTGGACACCACCTTCAGGATCCCTAAAGTGAGCACACAGGTGGCCAACACAAGTTATTAATCAGGACTGATCCCTGAAACTACTCTCTCCAGGAAAGTATCATGCTAGGAACTTATGGGAGAATGGTCCTGTGTCTTGAGACATCCCATGAAGGGAGGTGATCCAAGGTAACCTCACCTATTTTCTCCTCCTCAGTGAACCCCATGATGTCCATGGCTCCTAGAGTTTCAGCAAACAGCTCATCATCCTGTTGCCCTGGGATTTGTATGTGTCCTGCCTTCAAGAACTGATAATCACTGATGTTCTCCAGCAGCAACTCCTCTGTGAGACACCACAGATGTCTTTCAGGATTAACAAATACGGTATACAGAATTGGGCTGATTCCACATCGACTATCAGGTTCATCTCAGCTATATAATCAAAAGGACACCTATGCAGGATTAAGAAATCGATACCTCGCATCTTATCTTTGGCCCCAGCCACTGAGTAGTAGAAGATGTGAAAGGATCTCTCAGTGTCGGATTGCCGGACACAGCGGGATTTTTCCAGAAGGTCTGTGGGGGTTGAAGGGCTGAGGAAATGTATGTGCACAGTGCAGTAATCCTGATTTGTGGCCATGTCAACTCTCACAAAGGCTTCTTCGGTGAGCAGTGGAAAGCAGAGGATTCCATCAGCCTATCAAAAACCCCTGTAGTAACTCTTTTGATTTTATTAAGAAACCATGTACAACCTAAGAAGTGGGATTTTAAATATAGACAAATGATTTAGCTCAGCTGTAGGCCTTTTGATTAATATCTGTTCAAGGATACAGGTATCAATGTTGGCTCCAACTATGTATCCTGTCACGTCAAAGTTGATGCGAATGAATTTGCCCTACCGAAGACAGAGTAAGAGAAGATGTCACTTAATACCATACAGCTTCTGAATGCTGGGTTATCTTGATAGCACATGTAAACCAGTAGCTAGGAAGACCTTTGCAATGAAAACACATTCCACTGTAAGATAAATGGCATTTAAACTATTCCATGAATGTTTACTTACAAATCGGGAGGAATTGTCATTCTTGACAGTTTTAGCATTTCCAAAGGCCTCCAAGATGGGGTTGGCTTGCAGGAGTTGTTTCTCTAGCTCCCCCTAAAGGAACCAAGATGCAAATGCTATTTAGCGTCAAAAAATGACATCATAACAACAGTGAACCAGGGGACTTATTCTCAGACAAAGGAAAAGCAAGTGAAGTCATGCAAAGCATACATTCATCAACAGGGCATTTATAAAAACACATTTCAAACTAGTGAACCACTGAAGCAGGGTTTTAAAATGCCCATCCACCTGTCTGTTCATCCATCCATCCATCATCCATCCATCCATCCTTACATGCATCCCTAATAGGGAGCACTTTGGTTTAGGTAAAAACCTAAAAAAAGAAGATCCAGGCGCCTCTGTGCCAAAAGTTTCCAGACCACAGCTTCAAACCCTGAGCAGCCGCCACCCTGCACTGCTGGGTGAGTTCCTACCTTTGGAGAAGATGACTTTGTGTCCTATCCCACAAAAATATCTTTTAATATTCAAAAATGGCATTCATGTATTCAACTAAGCTCTCCCTGTTCATTCATAGTACTGTTTTATTTTGTCTTTCATTTTTGACCCCTGTTTTGCCAAAACCTTCTGAAAATGGGTGGAGCTGAGATGTAATTTAATTACAAAATATACGATGTAAGTTAATTATTAAAATATGATTCATTCCGCATAGCCCACCAAAGCAAGTTATGTCAGTAAATTCTGTTGCAATTATCAGGAATCCCTGAGACTATAAAGATGTTAACAAGTAAACAGTTCCTTCTGCAATGTGACCCTCTGTTCATGAACCCCCAAAGGAGCAAGGGGAGATGGGACAGCGGACACTCACAGAAGAGGACTCCTTCCTGCCCTTGCCAGACGAGGCCATCACCGCAAGGTACTGGATGACTTTTTTCGTGTTCTCAGTTTTTCCGGCACCAGACTCCCCACTGTGGGTGGGTGAAACAAATCAATTGGGGGTTGGGTGGGGGGATAGTTATTCAGAAACCACCTCCCTGCTTAACCTGGAATATCCTGACTAGGCAATTACAGGAACATCCTTCAAGTACTAAATGTTCTCTTTTTAACGAGAAGTATATAAGTCTGCCCATGAAGATAATGGGAAATCCATCTCCCGCCTCCATGCATAGCTCAGTGGATTTCTAGTTCTGGAAAAAATATGAAATCCTTCCCCTGAGCCTCACTGCCATGTGGCTAAATCAACCCAAGCTGCTGCTCCCTCTGTCCTGGTTCTGTGGATCAGCTGGCTCACGGCGGGCCTTTATTATCAAGCTGGTCCTGACCACTGGGGCTTCTCTACACCACCAGATAGTGACAGAGATCCCCAGAATACAATCCCATTTCTAACAATCAAAGAGGGGGTCTCTCCTGTTACGTCAGGCGGGACGTCCAAGGCAGAGATTGTATTAGCTGGGTGCAGATAGTGAAGACTGAACTACATGAATTATAACTTTAGCATATAAATTAAAACAAATCTTCCTGGACTGTCAGAAACAGGGAGACGCCATTTAGATTTCTTGTAATGTGTTTTATTTCATAAAATTTAATAGTAATTAAACTCCTTGTATTGAGACGGACTCGCAGATGACTGCCACGCCCACGAGGTGTGGAATTGAACGGGTTGTTTGTTTGTCCTCCCATTGCCCTGGGGTGCTGGAAGGTAACAATTGTACAGCATTCTCCAGACCAGATGGTCACCTGAATAGACACATATGAACTGATGGAGGTCTTTAATGGTTCAGTGCATGTATGGTCTGAGCATCCTGAGATTCAAATGTGTGAGCCATTGTATGTCCATGATTCACCTCATTGCTGGCACGCTATGTTAAAATCACAAAGTAGTATAGTTTTGGGGCACTTGATCCCAGGTATTTTTATGGGGTCAGCAGAAGGCACTTAGGCCACTTTGTTATAACACACTGAAGGGGAGGGAATTTAGACTAACACAATGATTCAAGGCTGGGAAGCTAAAGGTGATGGGGAGTTGGAGATTGCAGGCTGGGACACAAGGACGAACTAATTGGACGATAAGGGAAGAGAATTTGATTGGTGCCCGAGTGGGGTGGGTGCCTGGCCAGCTCACTCACCACTCCCGCACAATTTTAGTAAATATCAAAAAAGTATAGTACAAAGGAGGGAGAGAACTCAGTGCTTGTTGGAGTTCAGCCGTGGGATACGTGCACGTTGCCCCGCATTTCTCGGGAACATGTGTTGGTCTCCTGCCAGGACTGAAAAGGGCTCCCCAGTCCGTGCGTGGAAGGTGGGTGATGATAGCACGTCCGAGTGTATGTAGCTTTGCAATCTCATATAGTGACTATTATATTATTAAATACATATATATTATTATTATACTACTATAATCTCATATATGACTATTAGCATTTTCTGCACTGTATTTCACCCTGTAATTTGTACATACACTCTTGTAAATTCACAGGTTGTTTCTTTCTTTCTATTTATTTTATAGTCTTCGTTATTTGCACAAAGTATGAGCGGTTCAGGATACATCTAACTGCGTGTTGTACCTGTATAACTACGCATGTGACAAATAAATACAGAATCTTGAATCTTGAATCATATTGGAAAAAGGCAGTAGTATTAGTGTGTGTGCTTTATCATTAACATTTACTATATGGCATAATCATCTGATGTGTGACGCATATGTCTTCTGAAACTGTGTAGAAGGGGAGTATATGTTTATGCATAAATCATAATCATAATAAAAGTGCATTATTATTATTCATAACTGTAGTATATTGTAATAAAAGGTATATTGGGACCTAAGCGTGCCTGTTTGTTCCTTCGAAAGCCCTGTGTCACACACATGTACACTTTCAATGATCAAGGTGGATGAGGGGCAGATGGGATGGGGGCTCCTGGGGGTGGCGGAGGCGGCAGATGCTGGCTGGTGGGTCCGGGGGCGGGGCGGTTACGTCTGTGGGGTGCTGCCGGCCTCTGGCGGGGTCCCCACTTGCCTACGATCTGGGGGGGTGGGGAACATCATCTGGGACCGTCCACTGGACAATTCTGGGGCATCTGCTGCCAGGCCTCAAAGACGAGCAGGTGCGACTGGGCGTGTGTGTCTGAGTGTGTGTATGTGTGTATG
>JAAGVU020000044.1:3509168-3521047 GCA_011763525.2 Mormyrus iriodes | reverse complement strand
GTCCGTCCCTGCCACTCCTCAGATGAGGATGTTCCTGTACATTAGTATTTCCCAATCCGGACCATTGGGGACCCACATAGGGCCCACGTTCTTGCTCCCTCCCAGCTCCCAGTATGGAGCAAAAATGTGGACCGTCTAACAGGGACCAGGTTGAGAAAAATTGCTGTAGATGAGAGTCCCAGATCCGTATGGATCTCCCAGCATCCTCTTTAGTAAACCAGGGGGCACACTGGGGCCAGTGGCATGAACGCAAAAGAGACTCTTGAAGTAGTCCTGACTCTCTCATTGCTGCCAGAGGGCAAGACTTTGACAGGTTCAGGACTCTCCTCTCCTCCCTAAATTGGCCCCATTTTCCAGTGTTCCTTGGAAATCCCTCACTTTCTCCGGTTTGATTACAAAGGGATAACAGCATTTGGGGGGGGGGGGCACGTTTGAGACAGGCTGCTCTCTCCACCCAAGGTTTTGCAGGTAGACACTCGACTGTTTTCAGCACCATGAATGCTGTAATAATCCTCTCATACGAATCAATGAATAAATAGTGTCAAGTGTCGGTTCGAAAGGCTGGTTTTTGTCTGGGTTCTGTGTCCCTTCATGCAGCAGAGAGGATTCGGGCCAATGGTGAGGACTGGATCTTCTGGATGGCGCTCAAGGTGGGAGGTGGTGGATTGTTACGGAGGGAGGGGAGGGGAGCCATGACGATCCATTACACGATCGTGCAAAATGGAAAGCAGTTAAACTGAAAACGATAAAGAAAATAACATAGGTAGCGGGCCAGTAAACAGCCTTATTAAAATCCTGCAGCGCTTTCTCCCAGCAGGGGGCGCAAGCAGACTCCCACCCTAGAACTGGAATCCTCTGTCGTTCGTTTCCACTCGTTAAGTTCCAGGTGAACCACTAATTAGAGAGGAGCTACACTAACGTGGGGGAGGGGAATAGGGGTGTGTGGGTTTCAAATTATCCCCCAGCCTTCCCAGCATGTCCCAGGTCACACACTGGGGACCGGATGTTCTCCGGTGAGCCATCGCGAGCCCCCGTCTCACTGCGGCACGGCCTCCATGCTACGCCATGCTGTGGTTTCTATTTAAGAGCCTTGCATAACTGAAAGTCCCCCTAAATATCAGAATCAGAAACCGACTTTCGAGCCCACAGTATAATTACAGATTGGCAGGCAGCCCCCGCACTTTGATTTGTCAGTAATTTCAGCGTAATGGGCTATATGGGGATGCCTCAGTAGGAGCTGAGTGGCCTGAGTCATTCTGAGATAGTGTGGGGGGAGGGGCGGCCTCCTTGCCCTGTCGTCGCTCATGACATCACGTCTGATGCACTATGTTGGCCGCGGAGGACTGCGTCAAGCCGACTCACTGCCTCCTTAACGCCAAGGGGACATCTGGACGGCAGAGCCTGAACCTCGACCTGAACGGCGCAGTAACCGGGTCACATAAAAAAAGGTACTCTGTGACCTTGCAGACAGCTAATCTCACACGATCATTCCGAAGTGACTGCCTGGCGTTTTCGGGTCATATAAAGATGGTTCGAGTTTTAATTCCACTTCAGGTGCTGCCTGTCGTAAAGGCTGTAATGAGCTCTAATTCGCTGCTTTTCACCAGGCCTACGTTTGTTCCCAGTTTCTGTATTTATCCAGCTTCACTGCATATGATCATTTGTTTATTTTAGCAGCATTTACCCAGCAGGGTATCACTGACATGTGACTATGGTACCTTCACAAGCCACTACATTGGTTTGCCCACATTTGTGTTTAGTACCCTTTGAATTTCATCCTGTTATAGACTTAACCCCCCACCCCGAAGGCCTGCGGAAAGCAGAGTCACCACGTGACTCAGAATAACGTCCTCTCTGCTGTCTCTTTATGGCTGGATTTACAGCAAACCAGGTTCCATAAAACTATTTATTAGGGTTGATGTTGTTAGGTACACAAACCTCAGTTGCCAGTAAACATGTTGTTTTTTTTTGTTGTGTTTTAACAGCCCATGAATGAGAATGATCCCTGGGCTCGGATCATGGTTCCCTAGCATCCCCAGTTTGGGGAGAGGGGGTGGGGAGGAGGACCTGTCCTTCTGCAGGTGACAATGCACAGTTGCCGGAAGCTTCCTCACACCCACATGCTTCGCCTTCGCGTTGACTCCTGGGCCAGGGAACGCTGGCTGGACATGCCCCCTTACATGTGAAAAACAGACAGATGCAGAAAGCTATATGGTGGGGAATTTGCGTCACGTGCCTATGTACGTATGTATGCGAGAGGAACGTGATTCAGAAAATCCAGAAACATATAGACGTAATTGCGCATGTGACGTAATGGTGATGCTGGCTGTGGCCGGCCGAAAGACGCAGCTCAAACGCCTTCCTGTTTAGACGTGCAGCTGTCATCTTACCATAAAATGATTACCATAAAAGTTATTTTACCTTTTGTACAAAATAACCGAGTCATTTTGGCCACTGTTTACTACCCTTCGCCTCCCCTCTACGGAACAGGCTATGACCCCTTCGGCCCCCAGGTTATTTCAGCGACAGGGCGGCCCTAACATTCCGTATTGGAGGATTCCCGAAAAAGACAGATTAAGCTGTTTGCTAACCCAGTGTCGGAAACTTTAATTATTATTATAATCATCTTAATTCTTCCAGAAACTTTTGAAAATATTTATATTGTTAAAAGAAAAACTTGCTACAAACCAGTTTTCAGTTCCATTAAAAGACCGGTATACCAATTATTTCCTGATTCATATAATTAACGAAAGCGTTAAAAGCATTTAGAAAGTATCTTATACCTCTGAACAGCATACGTATTATTCCGTTTCTAATTAAATGTTGTAAACTTCACGTACTATTATAAAAACAATACATTGCTTATATACATTCATATCGGCCATGCCTGTGACTTCATTGCCGTCTCTTCATGTCACATATCCTCGGTATTTCTCTCCACCCTCGTAGCTCTTCCAAAGCCGAGTGTCATCAGGAATCCTGCTTCCGCTGAGCATGTCTTTGCTCGTCTCATTTATATCCTTTCGGCAACAGCTTTTCTTCTGAATTCGTTCATTTTGTTCCGTTCCTGGATGCGGGACGTAAATATGAGCGGCGTAGCTGGCAGCCTCCGTCCCCGCCGCCAATGCCGCTTTACATAACGCTTGGTGGTATTTATTAATCAGTTCTAGCTTGTCAATCGTTATTAAATGGAGGATTAAAATGATGTGTTCTTTGTATGCGTAGTGGTATGGTTAATTAAAGGTCCTTAGTAAAAATGCTTGTTTATTTATGCCTGACGTTGTCAATTTTTTTTGCGGTAGCCTGCTCATCTGACGAGTGACAATAACTGCTTCGTTTTCCAGCGTCTGAATTAATCAGGGGACCATTAAGGGCCATTAAGTCATTTGTGTGCATGTTGCCACCTTTTGGCGTACGTGTGCCATTTAAACGAGGTCGTGTTTGTTCTGGGCTCTTAAATACAAGACAATCGCACATTACTGTTAATAATTTACATGACAAGTATGTGATCAGATTATCTGCAGATGACTAATTATGGACTCGAGACGTGTCTGGCATCACAGGGAAAGTGGAATTTGATTTTCCAGCATTCGTGCCGGGATATTCACAACAGGACATGTGGGGGGGAAGCCTGAAGTGTTAAAGTCCGACTTTTCTGCAAAGAGCATGAATAATCAAAATGGAAATGGTAAAAGCCCGGTGTGAAAATCACGTTTAAGCCTAAATATAAGCTTCCTACAGTTTAGTCTAACTACTTGAGGCAGAGTCAACAGCCAGCGCCCAGCCAACCAGGGCCCAAGTGGCTGGGTGGCGATGGGCGCGCAGCGAGGGGAGGCGCGTCGGGGCGCCGCTCCAGCCGCAGTATATTGTGCGGCTCCGACTCTGCGCTCTTCATTCAGTCCCGAGACTCCGTGTGATCTCCTCTTACTGCTAGCGACGGAATAGAAAATGCTGACTCGCTTTCTAAGATTTTCTTTCTCATTTTTTTCTTGACATGAAACCTGGATTGTATAATAAGACGCCGTACTGATCTGAAAACAGAGATCCGGAGCTGTCGAAGTCACGCGGATTTCCGTATCACCTTGAACCTATAATTTATTAGAAGTTTTTTTTTTTTAAAGATTTTTATCTGTGAACTTCAGGCTTTTGGATGTGATCACGCTAGTTCCAGTCATACACACAATGTGCTGAATTTTTCTGGCTTTGTTTTTGATGCGCTTGTGATTTTACTCACAATGAGATTCTTTCAGCACAAGTTCGCTAAAATGAAAAACCATGTTGCCCCATAATCTCTTCAGCCGCTATAAAGCAGAGTCTCAGAGCAGCGGGGCCGTACAAACCTAAATGTGAAAAAGACCTGAACCTGAACATTGAAGAAACTTTACACTTCGGTCCAAGATCTGCAAATCACGGCGTGCCAAGAAGTCTCCTTACACGGTACCTTTTTCAAGGGATGGTTCTGAATTCCCAGCGCCCAGGAGCAACATCGCGGCTCCTCCAGAACACCTTTTTGCTGTCCGGGGGAAAATTCAGATTAAATGGAAATGAAAGCCGCATTTTACGCCTTCGTCTTCTGTGCCTTTTGTCGGCAGTATGTCACTTCTGAGGTAAACCCTGAGACATTTTGCAGCGCCGAAGTGTTTCTGATCGCTGGTCCCGTCTCCCGTCTATGGAGAAAGTGGTAGCAAATGCCATCCTTACTGTAATCAAATACCCTAAACCTAATGTTCAGACTCATAGAGTCATAGAGATGTTGGCTGTGTGTGTCAGCGTGTATGCGTGTATGCATTGTAGCTCGGGTAATGCAAGGTTCACCTGACACTTGGTGCTATGTTGCAAGTGTGATTAACACTACAAATTGTGTCACTGTGCCACTATTTACCCAACATTTTGGTTATACGGTCAACTTGCGCTTGACTGGAAACTTAACTTGTGCCCCCGGGCGATAAGCAGTTACAATACCATCCCTAATGGCTCCAGTGAGGCCACGGGTAATATCAGTTCTTTGGGAGAAAGCTGAAGGTTAGTTTTTTTACACTATTTATTTTCTGCATTTCATGCAATAATAAATATGTTTTAAACTTATGTAGGCCTGTTTAATGGGTTCTTTTCACCAGCTGGCGTGCATTCAGTGAAAATGTATCACTCCATTTCCATTAGTATCAGAGGTGTATAACCGAATCCTAAGGTGAGGGGCTTTACCCCCCCTGCATTTCGCCTGCTTTCGGCGGCGTATGTGGTGTGATCATGGCTTAGAGGTGTTTTAAGGCTGTGCAGCAAGTGTATGTTTTGCGGACAACGTCACTTAAATTCAAGGCACGACTGTTAGCCCGTGTACAGAAAGCGGCTCAGTCAGCCCGGGCCCCTCGTAACCGTGCCCCGGTCATGTGAAGTGATTCAGACCGCAAAATCGACAGTTTGCTGCAAAAGCACTAACTCCTTTCCATATTTTGCCCCCAGGACTTACCGCAAGAACTGATCGAGAAGTTGTCCAACAGCGAAATCCGCAGCATCAGCGACCTCCAGCGGCTACTGGAGATAGACTCCGTAGGTAAATTCGCTCCCTTTTTACTTTGGCCGACCTTCGCTCGCCGGCTATCTCAGTCCCCGGGGGCTGTTTGCCTGCGCATTTATGAGTTACTAAGCGCAGGGAGCCATAAAACGAAAAAGCGACGAGGAAAGACAAGCGATCCTCGAAGGTCGTCCAGGAATGGATACAGGCGGTCAAGAATGATCCAATAGTCATTATGAAAACTTTTACTTTTGTACACCTTTCCGAAAAAAGATGAAGTGTAAAATGATAACGAGCGCATGCGGAGCCTGCAGTGCTGAGGGCATTTCGGTTCGCCCGGCCGCGCACTGCAGCCCCGGTCTGTACGCGCACAGGCAGCGCCGTTTTCGGTAAGAAATACAAATATCCGGAAGGGTTTCGGTCCATCAGCACTCCAGTCCAGTATAAACAGCTATAAATGCAGACCGCGCAGTGGTATGTATATTAAACGTGAAGCTGGTAGTAAATCAGATACGATGAAAGCAAATTTGAGAGTGATCCCTTTAACCACGGACGAGGTGATTTAACCCCCCCCCATCTCAAAGGGTGTGCATTCAGGGTTCGGAAAAATTTTAAAGCGTTTCGGGGTGGGAGAGAAAAACATTACTTATACAACATGTGACATGGTGGACTTTCGTTATGGAGTGTATTTCTCCGGATTCGGTTGCCTCTGCGATTATCGCACTTTATAGCGCCTGGGCTGTAAACCGGGCGCGCGCGGCTGCAGCCTAACCTGCTCGGCGTGCTTCATCCGTGCAGATCGTGTTACCGACCTCCTGGGTTCACGGGAGCCTCTATTTACACAGGGACGTGCTATTTATATAAGCGCTTCGGAAGTGTTTGGTGACAAGTGATAAATATACAGTATAAAAATCAATAAATATATTTTGGTTTCTGTATTTATTAATCAAAGAGAATGGACTTATTTTTGGATAAATTGTAGTCACCCTTATCGCTCTAGTATGTCAACTCTATGTATATAAAACGGGACAATGAGGGCCGGTTTGAATGTGCGCGCCTGCCGGACACGGTGTGTGTGAACTGAAGCACCTCCCTCTACAAGGTGGAAAGTTTCCGATGAAACGGCGGCAGCCCGATTATTATCTAGTCTGTGGCACATGAAAAAGCCTTTGACGCTTTTGTTGCAAGCGAGTAATACCGCGGGATTGCAGCTGCAATAACGTTTGCAAAATGTGTGCGCTGCGTCTGCAGGCTGGGGATTTGCCTGCACCAGGGAAGATGGGGCTGGAGCCGGTCATTTTTACCACGCTCCTCTACAAATACAATTCTTCTGTGTTGGGATTGGTGCTGTAACGTACACGATTTTTAGGATATATAATAGGTGCATTGACCCAGACTGGAAGTCAAATATAAATATCGTGCTAATTGTCTGAACCTGTCTGAGGTGTAGGGCTCTCATACCTAGTCCGTGACTAGAGGGCAGACTCAGTGTCGATCTTTAGAGCTTTGGAACTATGGAACAGACATGTTGCATGGAGTCACTCCGGGGGGGGGCTCTTTTCAGTTACCTATGTAAGGCATTCTGTTCCGTGAGGTTTCACTGTGCTCGCCTCCCTGTCTTTGTGCCACTGGGATCGTGTTTGGTAATGAAGTGGTATCTGAGCGAAACCGCAGACCCCCCTTGTGGAGGCCCGAGGCCCCCAGTACGTTGCCCACGTCACCTGTAACTCCTCTTCTCCTCATGGTCGCCTTTGTACTACGCCGGCATCTGCTCTGCGCCAGGAGAGGGAACGAAAACGGCTCCTTTTGTCACACAGAAATAAGTCAGTTCATAAAGAGCTCTTTATCTCGATACCTCCCCCCCACACACACACACACCCATCTGGATTCAGCACTCTGACAATCCCTGTCTCCGGGTGGCCATCATGGGCATGACGGGGTTGGGGGGGGTGGTGGTGAGAGGTTATGGGGAGAAGGACATGTGGAGGCTTTTCAGAAGGATGTCAGGCTGCAGAAATCAGACAGCTGTCATTGAGGGAGGGAGGGACACCCCCAGTATCCTAGTAAAACAGGCATTCCGGCCAGGCACCCATGGAGCTGCACAGGCCGGTCATGCTTTCCTATTGAGCGCGGCGATAGGTCACGGCCCCCCTGTAGGCTGAGTAACGGACTGGAGGAAATGCCCCCCCCCACACACCGCTGCAAGGACAATATTTGAAGTAGGAGCTAGACAGACACAGAAAAGCAAGAGCCTTAATGTGTAAATAAAGAAATGTGGGGTGGGGTGGGCAAATAGGTCCTCTCTGCTGTGCTTGGAGGCAAAAGCAGGTCGGGCAGTGGCCTGTGAGACAGACAGAGGTGACACCATCGCTTTCCGGTAGCAAAGCTGTGATCAGTTCAAGGGGAACAGAAGGGTATCATCCTATTATCAGTCAGTCTTTTTGGGGGCAAGTGTCACCTTTTACTTATGATGAAGGTTTCTGTTATATGCTGTTGTACCTGCATTTGCTAGGATATGTCTAAGCAGTGACAATAAGCTCCTCTTCCCAGTCACCCAGCACTTTTTATATGGTTTGTGCCACCTCAGCGGGTTCGGGGGTTTGCGGGCTCCCTAAATGACTTCGCTCTACTTGTCATAAAATAAACGTGTTGGGAAGGAGATTACGGCATGCTGTGATGTTTTCCCTGGACCAAGATCATACCCTGTCCCACAAATGGAAATCCGGGGAAAGACAAACATTTTTCCCATAATCCTCGGCAGATTTAAGATTAAATATTCACTTTTAGGCTTCATATGCATGTCTGAAAGTTTTTGCAAAGCCCCGCTTGTTGCAACCGCCCCTATGCTGAGTGCTCGAAAGCGGGAGGGTTAAGCAATGGGCTGGGGGGGGGGGGTGGAGGGGTAATGAGAGTAATGTGGCTGATTTTTGTCTTGCTGGGTTCCAGGAAATGAGGTCATCGAGGAATCCAAGCACAAGTACCACAAAGACCTCTTGTCTGGCTATTCCAACCTGAAGAGCTCGCAGGTCCACAGCAGGCGGAAACGGAGCATCGGTGAGTCCATGGCGCTGCCTCCTCAGCTGGCAGATTCGGCCCCTTTATTACAGCTCTGTATTCTTTTATGGCTTCCTGTGTTTGTTTGTGTTTTTATAGTTCAATACCATTTTCTGTTTGCCGAGCAATGTTCTGTTTGACAAAAAAAAAATCAGGGGAAGCCTGGACAGCACTAGTGAGCAGCTGGTCATTGTGCTTTTAAACAATTTTGAGGATGTTTCAGTCAGACCTTCATTGTGCCCGAACCCTGTATGTATAATACATTTATTCAGTGGAATACTCAGCGGTGGGGGGTGGTGGGGGGGGCAGACTGCCTTCACGGCCATGGCATGCACACCTCGTCGCGCGTCAACAGTGAGACGTATCCCTGAGCAAGGAAATTCCACACATTCACTGCTCAAGTCGCGGCTCGCCCACAGGCCTTAGCCGTCTTACGCTCTGTGGAGCTGCGCCGCGCACCGCTGGCCCCGGGCCCTCAGGAAGCAGCAGCACCTTCTGCGACCTCCCTAGTACGGTTCTGTGCTGTTCCCTGGGCCGCCGAGAAGGCCATCAGCCACACTGTTGTTGGCCGTGGTCTAGGCCCCGGCTGACGGTGGGGGCCTTTCGGCCGTTTGCGGCTTGAGGCTTCCTGCTAACGGCACGATACCAGCCCACCTGACTCGAGCTGCGACCGCCCCCATGGCGGCTGTGTGGGTGCTGGCATTCCTGCTGGCTTCATGGTTGTATGCTGCAGACTCATAGCCTCTTCATCTTCATGGTGTTCTTAGTGGGTCCCCTGGGCCTGATCAGGCTGCCATTATGCCCTCCTGCTCCATTATCAGGACTCCCAAGCTACACCTGCTGGTCATGCATTTAAAAAAGACTATCTCTCCTCTCCTGTCATCTGGTTTCCTTTCCTTTCCTCTCCTGTTGCCTTCTTTCCTTTCCTTTCCTTTCCTTTCCTTTCCTTTCCTTTCCTCTCCTGTTGCCTTCTTTCCTTTCCTTTCCTTTCCTTTCCTTTCCACCCCTGTTGCCTTCTTTCCTTTCCTTTCCTTTCCTTTCCTTTCCTTTCCCTTCCCATACTGCTGCTGAAAGAAAGGCCTGCTTGAGAAGCTCTATAGCTGGTCCACCTCAAGCAGAGGCCCCCCCCATATCATGTGTTGTATACACAATAGGTTCTCATCACCTTCCTGAATATGTGGTCCTGTCTGTCTGTCTGTCTGGCTGTCTTGCTGCCTGTCTGTCTGTCTGTCTATTTGGCTGCCTGCCGGTCTGTCTGTCTGTTGGGCGTCTGCTCTGTAATCCATCCCGTTTGTGACTCCTCCCCTTCTCCCTCCAGAGGAGGCGGTGCCGGCAGTCTGCAAGACGCGGACGGTGATCTACGAGATCCCGAGGAGCCAGGTGGATCCCACCTCTGCCAACTTCCTGATATGGCCGCCCTGCGTGGAGGTGAAGCGCTGTACTGGCTGCTGCAACACCAGCAACATGCGCTGCCATCCGGCCCGCCGGCACCACCGCACTGTCAAGGTGAGAGGGCTCCCACATGCACCCCCAACCCCGGCCGACTGGCCAAGAGCCAGGGTCCGATAACCATTACAGCAGCTGTTGGGCCGGCAGAGAAACCTGATAGCCCCCCCAAATCAGGATGTTGGAGCAGATATTAGCAGGCAGTGATCCCTGCTGCCAGCACTCTGCATGTGTGTGTGACGCGGCAGGGGGGGGCGTGCTGTCTGCTCTGCTCCATGTGCCAAACCCACTCAAATAGAGGCAGGAGACAGTTGTGCAGTGTGTGTGAAAAGTTAGATCTCAGATGAGTTCTGTATCTTTATGTTTGTTCATGCTGTTTTTCTGGGGTGTCTGTGGGTGTGTGCCAGCCCTCCACCCGGCCGTTGTCTGCGCATACCAGTGACACATTTGTTATCTGCTGTCAGGCACACAGCTGCTCAGCCGGATTGCTCTGATATGCTGTGCCGATAGCGGTGATGAACCTGGCTGCCCCTCAAAGGTCTATCTCTCCAGTATGGGCCAAATGACCGTGACCATCTTTAACGAGGCCCTCTTCACCCCTCCTCCCCCCAGACAGACAGACTAAGCCGGCTTGCCCCTGGAGCGAGTTTCCCTGAGTCACTATGAATCACCCTTCGTGGGGCAGAAGGGGGTCAGATTGTGTTCTGGGCCCCAATGGGTGCCAGTCGCTAAGGGATGGCGTGAGCCGAAGGGTGCAATTAAATCAGAGGGACTCCGTAGGTGTGGTCATATGAGCAGAGGGCGGGAAGGAGGTTATCACAACGCCCTCTTCTGCTTGTGTGCGTCTTCCTCCATGTCGGGGGGGCTTCTCTGGTGCCTGGCCGTTTTGGGGGACATTTCCATGTTGGACTGAGGGAGCCCTATATTCTAGGAAAGGTCAGCAACCTGGGTCACTCCAATTTGGGAGACATTTGAGATATTGTGTGTGGGGAACATTGTCTCCTGCCAAGCCCCCCCCCCACCCCCCATTCGGCAGCGTGAATGGGGGTTCAGTGTGCTTTTTTGGGTTTATTAAAAGGCTAGAAATGTTGTCCATCTTGCCAAGCTGTTTTCCTAGCATGCCGAGAGGACGGGAAAGACCGCCTTCTGTGTGGCTTTCCAGTGACGCCGTTCTGTTTTATATGTTTATAACGGATGTTACTTATTTGCTTTTCCTACTTTTCCCACCATTTGCCCCGAAAGAAAACATGTCCTTACAAGCCGCGTCTGTGCAGTGCCGCTGCCGTTTAGAGGGAAAGTGGGAGGGGCTGGCGGAGAGAGACGTCCTCCCTCAGCGTCTGCTCGAACCCGTGATGTCGTTATGTGCCCCCCCACCCCAGAGCAGTGCCTGGGGTGTGACCGATGTTGAGGGCCGGCTGAGGCTGTGACTCTCCGGATGATTATGAAGGAGCCTCCTGTAGGCCTGCTGTACTGCTGCCTTCTGATGGTCTGTCTGCCTGACGATGTTCTTGTCCTCTTCTTCTGTCCCCATCGTGCTGGAGTGGCTCATCCTAAATCCAGCTGTGCCCCCCCAACTCCCACCCTGCCTCTCTAGGTTCCACAGGTGCGTCCCACAATGCACTGCTCTGCTGATGTTCTGCATTTAGATTGGGTGGGGGGCCCCTTTCTGTAGGTCCTGCGGTGACTTTCGTGGTGCACTGGTGAAAGTGAGCAATATATCTGGGCTGGGGCTCCCAGCGACATTGGAGTCCATACCTCTTTGGGGGGGGGGGGGGGGGGGTGCAGCCCTCTGAGGGGGGAGGCCTACAGGGTAATGAGGTGCGGGGGGCTTCTGGATGGGGGGGGGGGGCGGTGCTTTGATAGATGT
>JAAGVU020000044.1:3482240-3494767 GCA_011763525.2 Mormyrus iriodes | reverse complement strand
TATTCTGAAGCTTCTAGCTGAATGTGGAAAGGTGAAACGTGTGTGTGTGTGTGTATGGGTGTCTGTCTGTGTTTGTCTGTGCATGTGTGTCTGTGTGTGTGTGTTTGTGTGTCTGTGAGAGTGAGGCAGCAGGACACGTGTGCTTGCAGTGTTACTGAGACAGACAGACAGACACACACAGACAGAATAGACAGACGGACAGACAGACACTTCCTGAGGCTGCTGCTACACTCATTGAGACAGTGGCCGGTCAGAAAGCACCTGCGCCCTCCATAGGCCTTTGTTTTCCATCTTTGCTTTTAAATAATCCGCCATTCACGTCTGCCCACAGCTCCCAAAACAAACATTTGGCCATTTTCACTGAGGACCGTAATACAATAGAGCGCAGAGATGGGAGGGGCTGCAAAGCTCGCAGCTGATTGGCAGACCGCTGGGGGTGGGGGTGGCTTAGTGCTGAAAGCCTCTTGGTCTTTTGAGCGGTGACAAGGCGGCTCTTTGGGCTCCTGCCCCCCGTGGGCCCCGCTGCCCCCTGCGTCCCCTTGTTGTTCCTCCTGTATGTGCAAAGCTCCAGAAGCGGCGCAGGTTTGGTGCGACTTTCTCGTACGTCTCCGCTGAAAGGGAATGAGCACCATCACTCCCAAAAAGCGTCAAAGCTGCAGAGCATCGGGCAACTAGAGCAAAGGACAGTGTGAACAATAAATATCCATCCCTCCATCCATCCACTTTCTGTTCCTGCTTGTCCCATTCAGAGTCGAGGGGGGTCTGGAGCCTATCCCGGAGGCTACGAGTGCAAGGCAGGGAGCAACCAAGGATGGGGTGGCGACTGATTTCAGGAGTCTTGATGATAAATAGTAATTTTCAAACAGCGTTTATTAATGGAAGTAAATGTTTTCAGCCCTAGTCCCTCCAGACAATTTCTGTTATGCAAACAAGACAATAGTTATTTTTTGTTTTGCAATAATTTCATTCCAACATGGCTATACTTCCTCTCTGCAATCTAATTAATGATGGCCAGGGACCGATCACTCGTTAGTATATAATTTTTTTTTACTTAATTATCTGTTACTGGGTCCAAGTGTATTCCCGTCTTTTTCTGCCCTGGAGCCTCTCAGATTGAGCCACTGCGTCTGTGTCCAGCAGTGCAAATACTTGCTTTGCCTGTCGCCCTCACGGCAGGAAGTAGATATGACAACAGAAGAAACCACACTTAATAAAATCCCTAAGCTAACTATTCGGCCCAGCAGGAACCATGCTGTATTATTTAGGCTTATCTCTCTTTTATTTCGTAAGATAAGGAAAAGCCGCGATGCCAGGGGATGCGCAAGGAAGCCTTTCATCGGGTCCGCGGGAGGGAGCGAGCGCCAGTTTCCCCCAGGAGGTGCGGGCTGGAGGGGCTCCGCTCGGCGCGACCGTCATTAAGGCATTAGAGCTGTCAAGCTGCAGAGAAAGGTGCGTATCTGTGCATTTCTGTGAGTGTGCAAAGAGCCACAGAGAGATGACGGGCTGAACAAAGAGGCACACGGCAGGGGAGATGCGGGCGGTTCTCTCACGCTTTCGACTTCCTTGGTTCAAGGGATATTAAAAGCGTGGGGGCGGGGGGCATTCCACTAACCGATGACAGAAGCATGGCCCCTGCAGGGAATCAGATAAGGGTACAGAGCAGGGGGTACCTTCCTCACTGATCGGTGGGGAGGAGACGGTGGCAGGCAGGTCGCAGGGCACCTAGGAATGACCGCCGCGATCCCAAAGCAGAGATCCCTGTCTGCACCGTACGGCATGTCCGATCCGGCTTCCTCCGGCTATGCAGGAGTCATGGCCCCCTCCTTCACCATCTCCCCCTCAGAGATAAAACAAAAAGAAATGAAATGGAACACCACACGGCCCGTGGAAAAAAGCTACATTTTTTCCCTGCTTCTTGTCTTTTCGGGTCATGGTTCCGAATGGATGGCGAGCTGCTGCTTCTGCCCAAATGCCGCACTCTGCTCTCTGTCCTTCAGCGGCGGTTCTGCTCTTTTCACTTACGGCTGATGCCTTTTCATGCAGCATTATCTATACATGGACCTAACATTTGGAGCAGCAGTCAAGACTGACAGGAATTATTAAGTAACTTAAAACACAGGGCTAGTTATGTTGTGAAAATACAATCATTAGTTTTGAGCGTTATGCTATAATCAAAGGCGTAAAGTCTTTAGCCACAGAACAGGGTGAATGTTTCAGATTTTTTTAACTCCAAAACTGTGGTAGGGAAAACTATGTGTAAATAATATTGATCTTCTTCTAGAATCCCATATACATAGACCTAAAAATGACTCCCGATTTTTTGCTATACATCTTTTACTACCCTGTGCAAGTAGAAATGTGGGCCTTCCATCTGGACACTGACTCTTTGCAGTGTCCTGCCGGTGTCCTCAATTCCGTCTGCTCCTGGCGTTCCATCTGCTGCTGGTGTTCCATCTGTTCTGTGCATTCCAGAATCTGCCACACGGGCCGTCCCGATTATGGCCGAAACAGACAGGTACAGATGGAGCAGAGCCGGCAAAGGTATTACGGGTGTCAAGTTGCATTATGGGTGTCAAGATATTGCATCCATACGAATATGAAAGATAAGGGAAAGATGAAAATCATTACTAATTTCTCATTAAAACGACTGGTGCAGTTACGCAACATTGACAAATCATTAATAAGCCCTGCTACTACAGAGAGCCATTTGAGTCTTACTCTAAGTCTGCATTCTGTTTCATCTGAAACAGATCTCCTTGGCCAATAAAATTTAATTTCAGCATAACATGCTTTCACAGTCCAAGTTTGATGTTTAGGTTGAGATTTCAAAGGTAAAATACTCCTAACAAAAGAATAGTGGGTATTTAAAAAGGGAACAGGAATGTGATATAACCGACAGGCCAGGACAGAGCCTTCGTCTTTGGGTTGGGGGGAGGAGAGGCCTGCCTGCTCCTAGGGGTCCTGAGATCAGGCGACACCCCTCTCTCTCTCTCTGCTCTCACCAACCACTGAACAGGTGTTTGTGTTACCAGTAACAATTACCTGTTATCAGCTTCCCACTGTAGTTTAACGGCTTGTGTTTTCCCCATCTGCTCAACAAGATGTAAAACGGTAATCTGACATTTCTCCGCTTTCCTTTCATCCCTGATAATTGCATTTCACACTTCCACCCGACTCCGGAGATCGTCCAAGGTCAGATCCGTAAATCGTGTGACGGCAAACGGGAAACATGACAACAGAACAGGAAAACAACAACACAAAGCTCTCTGATGCAGGCTCAGCTGTCGCTCCCCGCTCAGCCTTTCTGGTACTGAAAGATGAAACCTTAGAGGTGCTATTGTTCCAGACTCTTCTGACACGTCTCTGTGCTCCTTATGACACACATTTTAGGATTGACCGGTGGGTTTTCTGGAATTCTCCGCTGTGGGGAATCGTCAAGTCACGTCGCTGGCTTCAGCCGTGACCTCGGGCTGTGACAGGCCTTATGTATTCCAGCAAATTAGTCACCTCAGTGATGCTGCTTTTCCAGCAAATCAACCCCCCCACCCTTCTCACACACCTCCACCCCCTTTCTCCATCCTCTTCTTCCCCTCCTCCTTAGTTTTCCCCCCGATTTTTCCTCTTGATAATCTCACATCCCTTACGTCTCTGATACCATTTTTTTGCCAATTACTTCCCAGATACTGGGCACTATGTGATGTCATAATGGAGTGGGGGGGGGGGAGGAGTCCCCTTGATCAGGAAGGTCCATATTTGGGGCTGGTGCTGAGCAGGAATGGGGCTGTAAGGATGGTAATGATTCATGTTTGTATGGTTATTAGATGAGCTGCGTTAGAGTCACCGGGCCCTTTCCTCCACCTTCGTGCGCCTGTCTGTCCACCTGTGTGTGGCCCTGTTCATCCTTCTGTCTCTCCTGCATATGGCTGCCACTCTCTGTTTCAGTCCACCGGGACCCGTCCACCCGTCAGTCTGCCCATACGTCTGTCTCCGCCCCCCACTGGTCTCTGCATGCCCACCTGCTCGTCGTCACGCATCTCCTGTCCTTATGCCGTTCGGGAATTTGACCGGAGCCGGCTGTGTCACAGTCGCCGGATGGTGGAGCATTGTGGGAGGCGTGGAAGGTCAGCCCCTCTGGGGGTGGGAAAGTCCAGCCGGGGGGCGTGTGGGGGTGGGGGGCATTGTTTGTGTGGTAAGATGAGCTGCGTGAAGCTGCAGCCCTGATGACACATCAGCATGCTGGAAGAGACAGGAGCATGTTTATTTTTAATTATGGATTAATAAGATGACGACCCTGAAGAGTCAGTGTCTTGATGTGCTTCCTGTCTGTACTGTGACATTAACCAGAAGGTCTCTCTCTCACACACATACACACACACACACACACACACACACACACACTGCCATCCTTTAGTGTGCCTTTTCCTTCGCAGAACGGCGCCTGATTTGGTCTCCCGCTCTCAAATTCCTATCACTCTCTTTCCTTCCTGTCATCTCTGCTTCAGTTGTCCCTCACCTCCGATACCGGGCTCTGAGGTCATATTACAGTTTTTCCGAATTGCTTACACACATCACCTGAAATGTCCTCTCCTTTTCTTTCATTACTGTCAGGAAACACAGACAACCAGTCAATTTATAAACACTTCTTAGCAATTGTGACACTACATAAATAAATGCTGAACCCTGGAATAAGTGGAAAGCCATCCTTACTGAGGATTCCTGTACATATGACAGCTTATTCACATTTAAACAGTCACCTGCAGCAAAAACTAAATTGCAAAGTTTCTTTGTTAGCAATTTAGTTTTTCATATGGAGTTTAGTGCTTTAGCAATTCAGAAAAACTGAAAATAGCGCGTGGCAGCAGTTGCAGGCTCCCGGCCACGCCCCCGTGACCCCTGACCTCTGAGCAGAGCTAGGTCAGTGTGCGAGTGACAGTGGCTCCTGGCAGTGCAAATGGTGAAGGTGCACCACATACACAGGCCTGCATACCGCACACGCACACAGGCCGCCAGGCGTAATGGTCAGCGCCAGCACCCCCATCTTATTGCTACCACACTCCTGACATTCGCTCACATTTCTGCTAAGGTCGGATGGGGCTTTCTTTGTGATGTCACACTCGGAAATGGTGTGCCTGCTCTCAGCCGTAAGCCAATTAGTCACACTCTTCTGGAAAAGGCAGAGCTGCCAGTAATTATTCAGTAAGTGATTCTCCCTTATAGCCCGATGAGTTCCTTGTCCCATTTTGAAACTCTGCTCCACATCTTCAATATACAGGTGATGGCCGCCTGAAAATAACCCGAATGAGAGAGAGATAGAGAGAGTGAGAGACAGAGAGACTGAGAGAGGGTGAGAGAGACTGAGAGAGCAAGAGGGAGGGTGAGAGACAGAGAATGAGAGAGAGGGTGAGAGACAGAGAAAGGGTGAGAGGGTGAGAGACAGAGAAAGGGTGAGAGAGAGACTGAGAGAGCGCAAGAGAGTGAGAGAGAGACAGAGAGCGAGAGTGAGAAAGTGAAACAGCGAGAGAGAGAGAGGGCTACTGGGTACCCTTAGAAGCCCCCCCACTTCCCCCAGCCCCCTGAATCCCGGTGAGCAGCAGGTCTGGGAGCCTTAGATCAAGACACGCATGGAGCACGCCCACAATTCTCCTCTCTGCTTTAGCCATAATGGGGGCAGAACTTTCTGGAGGATTTCTTACAAGTGAGAGGGGACTGGCTATCTGAGGGCAGCAGAGCCGGGGGCTGGGGGGGGGGCAAACACCAATCTCCAAAGGAATTTCTCTCTTCCTTACTGTCATTGGCCGGCCTCCAGCGAATGCTGGTCATAGTGCCGGGCAGGAG
Source organism: Mormyrus iriodes (assembly GCA_011763525.2). Classification (NCBI taxonomy): domain Eukaryota; kingdom Metazoa; phylum Chordata; class Actinopteri; order Osteoglossiformes; family Mormyridae; genus Mormyrus; species Mormyrus iriodes. The sequence goes on along the minus strand of JAAGVU020000044.1, from coordinate 3,488,932 downwards.
GTTCTATGTTCCCAGTAAAGAGGGCATTCCTATCTGCCCTGCCCCCCCCATTTACTCACAAACATTCAGGCCCGCTACTGTTTTTTATTACAGCCTGTTTCAGCCAGCCTGCTGCAGTGTTTATTTGCTCTGTACCCCCCCACGGTTGGTTGCGATTCTGTCTTCCTTCTGTTCTCTTGGATTCTTGTGATTAGCTGGTGAGCGTGAGCTTCCTGGAGCGAGTTTTACGGGTGCAGCAGCTGGCAGGCCCCTCTCAGGTATCATTTTAATCCCCCTTGTTTAAAGTCATTTAAGGGACGCCGCCAGATTATTATCCGGATGTGAACCAGAAAGCTGTGTATCTGTAAAAATACTCATTTGCCTGCAGTTGAGGGTACCTGAGGTCCTGGATCTCCTCGTGTTTGGTTGGAGTACCTGCCCGCTGGTTTATAGAAGGGGCCAGCTGCTTTCAATTAGCTGTCATGAAGTCATTTCTCATGCTCACCACAATGTGGAACCGGGAGACAGACTCATTACGGCATCACACTACATACTTAATATTACATCACACAGCTTTACCTCTACGGTTTACTTTATTGCGTAGCTCTGAAAATATAAAACAGTCTACAAACAGGAACAAAAGCTGCTGGGGTGCACTCAGTCCATGTTCATCATCATTTCAGGGTCAGAAGAGAACCTAAGTCTTAAGATCCACAAATCGTAACAAATCAAAAAAAGATGGCACCCAAAGCCCCTCCCATTCCCCGTGGACAGCTTAACACATGGCTCTGGCCTGGGATTACAGACCCGGCGTACGTGGTGCTGCTTGACCCTCAGTACCTGAGGCACTATTTTCCTAGCGTAGCTACCGGTTTGTAGATCCATGGCTGATTCTTGCCTTATGAGCCTAAGATAGAATCAGAGGTGGCCATTTTTGCGTGGAAGTCCTCCAGCTTCGATTAGCTATTGCTGTGCTGATCGCTGTAACCCAGATAGAGGCCGCCTGCTGATTCTGCCCTCTTCTGCTCCCTCCACTTTTCAGTTTCCTCTCACCTTCGACTCCTGTTCCCATGGCAACTTCGTCGCTGCCCTAGAAAGTTTTCCTGGTGCTATAAGAGCGGATATCGCACAGCACTTAAGCAGTAGTTGGTGATTACAGACGTCCTTGAATGAAGAAGGCCGCCTTGTTGGTTGACTTGGGTTGAGATTAACACCCTGTTGAAAGATTCTTTAACAAAGAATTTCAGCTCAACGCAGGGTGCCTTAACACCAAAGTTCCAGAGTTACTGGGCTGTCTCGACTGGGAATGTGTGTAACTCCTGGCCTCTTTTGGGTGCCACTTTCCCACTGCAGAACTGGACTGTGACTTTTACGTTACGTAAACAATTCGCAGGTAAAAACTTCACACGTAATTTCGCATGAAACTACACCGCCACGCCAAAACAATGGAAGATAAATGAGTATTTTGTTAGTTATTTGTTGGTTATTGGGGCGATTGATCATAATCAAAACGGGACGCAGCCTTTTATTTATATTTTGCTTGTATGATGAGTATAATTCATTATTAAATCTGGCCAGCAGATCGATCTTTCATTTTCCCCAGAATTAAAAAAAATATATGATGTAACGTTATTCTGATAATTTCACCATCGGCGCTGGCAAAGGTATTCGCTGATGCATTAAATGTATTTGAGATACAGAAATAATTCCATCTGCTAAATTTTTTTCCACTACTTCTGTCTCTTTTCTGCACTTCCGTGTAACTTTCAAGTTATTGGTGGTGTTTGTGGTCAACCAATCGGCAAGCAATAGCTGTAAGCACCAACCAATCAGCAAGCAATGGCTGTAAGCACCAACCAATCAGCAAGTAATAGCTCTAAGCACCAACCAATTGCCAAACAATGGCCAAAAGCGCCAACCAATCAGCAAGCAATAGCTGTAAGTGCCAACCAATCAGCAAGCTATGGCTGTAAGCGCCAACCAATCAGCAAGCTATTTCTGTAAGCACCTCCCCAGCAGTGCGTGTTCGAGCAAAAAGTACTCGAGTCTGGAGTAGGTACCAAAAAAGCAGGTCTAGAACTGACTCTGAGGAACTACAATCAGACAAAGGTTCCTGGTTCCAGAAAAAAAGGTCCCGGTTTCTGAAAGAAGTACCTGCGGTGTGAAAACCGTGCAGAGGAACTCCCGTCTTACAGAGGGTCCAATTTGCAGGTCAGAGGATGAGTTGGGAGGGAAGAAAAAAAACTGTTCTTACTTACAGCTTGGTTCTCACATGTACGCCTCAGTGACATTGCTGCTGTAAACAATAACAAAAACCACAGCAACCAGGTAAACTGGAACTGTGCTCAGTCTGGCTCCGAGATGAGAAGATGCTGGCTAAATATGGAGATAAATGCTGTCTGGGTTTCAGATGGAGGCTTCACTCACTGTGGGGGGGGGCAGCTTATGACACGCGTCGTGTGGGACCCCTCAGACTCTCTCATGTAGGACTAAGCTGGCACCCGAATGCGCTTTGTGACAGGCATGTAGAAGCTGCGCTTCAGGGAGATGCCATTTAGCTTATCGTTTAGTCTTTGTGAATTTTGTGACCGGAGAGATTAAGTCATATCCTAAGACCGCTCGCCCTAAAAGGAGGAAGGAAGGCAGAAGCCCCAACGTTAGGGGGGCCTGGCCGAGGGCCGTGATGACCATGGCAGCCGCGGCCCCCACCCACAGACCTGCCAGCATTGTAGAGACCTGTGGAGGGTGCGGCCATGTTGGTGTGAACATTAAACGCATCATCAGATCATGGAACTGGGGACACCTGCAACGCATTCATGGCCATCTATTCAGACATGGGGACAGAAAGCATTTTGGCTGACTCTTTCTCCTGGGATTAGAAATTCTGTGGCTTTTCTGTTCGTGTCGAAATAAAGTCGAGGTGGTTTTTTTCCATCCCGTCGCCGCATCCAGACAGTGATTGCTCATCCAAATTATGTCAACAGACAGGGAGAGTACTTTTTACTTTTTCTAAGACAGGACACCACTTGGTCTAGGGATTTCGAGGCCGTTGCACATCAGAGGCACCAGCCAAAACATGGCTGTTTGTGCACAAGTGCTTTTTCCCTGCACTGTTGTTATTTTATCTCTGGATTCCTGAGCAGAACTGAACTGGGGAGCTCAGAGGAGTCTCAGAAGAGCAGAGGGGCATTGCTTTGCCCGCAGAGAGGCATGTGCAGGACATGGCCTTCATCGACATGCCGGGAGGAAGATGAAGGAGACCCAAATCCCAGACCTGAGAAATGTTCACAGCTTACTGGCATGCTTAGCATATCAATCTTTATTCCTGTGGTCTCCTGTTCCTCCGGCTTCTTCATTGTAGTTGTACTCCTGCTTGTTCCCTCTCTCCTTGTCGGTTGTTTTAACGTGGGCCAAAATCTGCACTCCTGCAGCAGGCAGGTAATCGAACACTAACCGAAGAAACAGCCGTCCGCCAGCGGTTCCAGCGAACACACAGAGGTCTTTGTGTTTCCGTCGACTCGCTCGAGAGGCTTTTCATTTTAAGCAGACGGCGGATCGGGGCAGGACCAGCTTGTCCCAGAGAGCTCATCTGCTCCGTGTTTTGGGTTCACACTCTCACTCCCGGGGGAGGTTGAGGAGGAGGGAGAATGGAGTGTGCCGTAGAGCGCAGAGCTGACTTGCGGGGTGCGTGCTTTGCAAGTAAAGCCTTGCGACAGAATCCCAGCAGATCAGCGCCAAAGAAAGTCACTGCGGAGCCAGGCCTTAAATAGTTCATCTCCTTCCAGGATCCCAGTCAGCAACTCCTCAAACGCATAAACACCTTTTTTCATTTTTGGCATTCTGCAAATGGCGTGTAAATCACCCACGAGCAATGTTCGGTGAGGAAATATTAATTCTGAGCTCCATCTCGATTGAATTCTTATGGCTTGTGCAGACGAAGTAAGGTTTGAATTATGAACCCGACCCGATAGGACGAGGCAGACATCCGTACTGTGGGGTCTAATGAACAGGTACACTGTCATTAGCTAAGTGTCGCTCCACAGAATTCATAATTACACCGAACGCGATGTGCGGGATGCCTATAAAAGCGGGGTGGGGGGGGGGGGGGGTTTGGGAACAGTGAGTAAAGGCTGGTGTGAAAGGACTCAACCTGAAGCACATTTAAAGATAACAGGCTGAGGCAAAGTATTTGGAGAGTAGATTAGCCTGCACTGCTTCGTTAATGTGTCAGAGATACCATGATAGATGTATGGTGGAGATCCCCACCTCCGTATGCAGCCAACACATGCTGTCCAGCAGGTGGTGCGGTAGTTAAGGACGCACTGTGTCAGAATTTAGGAGAGGAATTGTGGTTGTGACCTTGAGTAGGGAAACAAACCTGAATTTTTTACTAATTATGCTGTTGCGTTTCACCGCCAGACCTTACAGGCAAGAAAAAAGTTAAACAGAGACATAAATTATTCACTGTCAGTTGAGGCATCTCTTCCAGCAGTAAAAGTGATAGGCACACTTGAGCAATTCTCAGAGATCATTGTTTGTTTTGCAGATGTCGGGTTTTGCTGCAGGTTCTGATCGTCAGGCTATTCTCCTGAGGCCTGTAAATATTAGGCTGGCGTGATGACTTCAAGATGCGTGATGATGCAGAACGCCACTGGAGTGATTCGAAGTGTCCCTGTGTGGGGGCAAAGACAGAGGAGGGCTGGTTTAGGATGTCAACAGGGGCGGGTTGGGGGGGTGGGTCAACCAGCAGCGACGACCAAGAACACAGAGTTCCCTTCGAGCATGTCGTGAGAGGACTGACATCTGGCTGGGTGCTATCCGTAAGGGATGCCGTGTGATGGTGTGCCAGGGGGGCCGCAGCGAGAGAGAGAGAGAAGGAGGCAAGGATAAGATAGACAGAGAGACAGCTGAGAGGAGGGAGAGATGGCAGAGAGCTGGAGGAAGATAAAGAAATGATAGTCAAAGAGAAACAGCAAAGCTAAATATAAGAAGGAGATGAGAGAGATTAAGTGCACAGACTGCAGATAATAACCACTAATTAGCTTGCCGGTGAGCAGCGTGAGAGGGCAGAGGCCAGGAAAGGCTATTTGCTGCCTGACTCAGACTGACAATGTGCCGTGTGTACAAAGGCCTTCTGAGTCAGTTCTCTTTACCGGAGAGCGATATCATAGAGGATCTTAAAAGAAACACGTTTGGGAGCACGCACAGGCCCCAGCTCCTCAGACCCCTGTTTCAGAATGACGTCGAAGGCTTTGCTCAGTTCATGTGAAAGTGGGGCAAAAGAATTCCATAGACAGTCGCTGAAAACTTAGGGGATGTCATCGGTTTCACTCAGCGGAGCGTAGTAGGGCGTGTTTGAGGAAATAACGGAAGGAATCGGAATCTCGCTTGACTTTGCGCTTTGTCCAGAGAAACAGCAAGCGACAGCTGGTCAGCAGAGCCGGTATCGAGATCATCTGACGGTAACGGAAACATGGCAAGACCTTCTGTCAATACTATCTCGACTTTGTACCGGACCCAGGCCCTGGAAGACGCATTCGGACCTGTTTAACAGAATTTAGAAACGTTTCCGTGAGTCTGTGATGGAGACACTGGCTTCAATGTTCAGCTCCAGATCCAGATAAATCTTCACCCTAAAATTAGACACTCCTGGAAGCTTTGGTGATGTTTTTGGCTGGAAAGATCTTTCCTGCCAACATAAAACTTATGTGGCACTCTGAAAAGTGACAGGGCGGAAGGGCTGGGCGGCTGAGCGCAGACGGCGTGGATGGCCCCCGCCCGCAGCCTCGCTTCTGCATTCTGCGCCCATACCCCCCCCATCCCTCACCCTAAACCTATCAGACTTTGAAGCATTTATCAGGATGATTGGAAATTCCCAACCCCCCCCCACCCAGGCCACCACTGCCCCGTTTGACTTTATTTTCTGAGCTGCAGTATTTTCAGCAGTTCCTGGCTGCCCATTGAGCTCTTTGCGGGTAAGAGGCGGACAGATGTAGAAGTTACTGGTGCCGTTAAAGCACACTGTTCATAGGTGCTTTGGGGAGACCCTGTTTTTCTGAGCGGGCTCCTCCCTGGCTCAGCTCCTCTCTGAATCTACTCTGAATGTACTCTGACCTTTATATTTACAGTATGCAGTAATTTATAGCACCTTCCCTCACATTCCAGTGCACTTTCACTGCATCCACTGGCAAATACTGTAACCACTGAATAGTTACTCTGTGGTGATTCTTACTACCTTACCTTCCATCATCATTATCTATCTATCTATCTATCTATCTATCTATCTATCTATCTACAGTAAATTTACCTGTCTGCCTGCCTGCCTGTCTGTCTGCCTGTCTGTTATTCTGTCTGCCTGCCTGTCTGTCTGTCATTCTGTCTGCCTGCCTGTCTGTCTGTCTGTCTGCCTGCCTGCCTGTCTGTCTGCCTGCCTGTCTGTCTAATGCCTTTCTGCTGAAGCCTTTCTGCACACAGCACTCCAGCTTAAACCCTTCCCCACTTTCCCGTGGCACGTCCTGCCGTTGCCCTCACCCTCGTGCTCTTCATTAACAGCACTGTGATGACTATCTGCTGGTCGGCCGTCCCTGTGGCAGGTGGAGCTGAGGCCGTTATCCTCTGCTCCCCTCACTCCGGCATGTGTGGAGAATGGGGGAAGATTTGGAGGGTTACTGTAATTTCAGACTCTCCGAGACAGAGACAGAATGTTCTGGGGG
>JAAGVU020000044.1:3417693-3456347 GCA_011763525.2 Mormyrus iriodes | reverse complement strand
AAGGTAATCCATGCAGGGAGCAGAAATGTAAAGTACAGATATTTTATGGGTTCCACTGAAATAAAGGTAGCTGATTATGAGAAAGATCTCGGTGTGTATGTTGGTGCTTCCATGTCCCACAGTGTGGGGAAGCAATAAAAAAGGTCAGTAGAATTTTGGGTTACATCTCTAGGTGTGTGGAGTTTAAGTCAAGGGAGGTGATGCTACGATTATATAATTCCTTGGAAAGACCCCACCTAGAATATTGTGTGCAGATTTGGTCACCATACCTTAGGAAGGACATTGCTGCCTTGGAAAAGGTGCAACGTAGGGCTACGTGAATGATTCCTGGTCTTAGAGGAATGTCTTATGAGAAGAGGTTAGCTGAGCTGAATCTGTTTAGCCTCGAGCAAAGGAGACTAAGGGGGGACATGATCCAGGTATATAAGATTCTAACAGGTCTGGATGCTGTTCAGCCAAATGGCTATTTCAATATTATAATACTAGAACTCGTGGCTATAAGTGGGAATTAGTGGGAGAACATTTTAAAGTGAATTTGAGGAAGCCCTTCTTTACACAGCGTATAGTTAGAGTATGGAATAGTCTTCCTGCTAGTGTAGCACAAACTAAAACGATGGGTTCCTTTAAATCAGAGCTAGATAAGATTTTAACAACTGACCTATTAGTTAAGCTCTCTCCAAACGAGCTTGATGGGCCGAATGGCGTACTCTCGTTTGTAAATTTCTTATGTTCCTATGTTCAAGTGCTCTCTAAAATTCATAGATACTGGCTGTCCCCCATCCACCATTAGACCGTGTACAGGAGGAGCTGGACAGGGTCATTGGGGGTCGGCAGACTCGAGTGGAGGACAGGAGGAACCTGCCATATACAGACGCTGTTATCCACGAGATACAGAGACTGGCTAACATTGTTCCGTTGAACCTCATGCATGTCACAAGCTGTGATGTGGTCTTCCAGGGATACTACATAAAAAAGGTGAATAATGGTACCTGCGTTTTTAAAACTTAACAGGAAATGATAGCTGAAATTTAATTAGACCTGTTAGTGAGGTGGTATGCAATTTGTTTATTTTTTAGTGGATACAATTAGTTTTGCTGGTTAGGTACATTCAGTATTTTTCTGTCTATAACTACATCTTGACTAAACATGTATATGTCTCTCCAGGGGACAACTGTCATCCCACTGTTGACGTCCGTACTTTATGATGAGACTGAATGGGAGAGCCCCCATACCTTCAACCCCGGGCACTTCCTGGATGATCAGGGCCGATTCAGAAAGAGGGAGGCCTTCTTGCCCTTCTCTGCAGGTACAGTGCAGGCTCTTCTCTGGCCTTCAGTAAAATGCTTATGAAAGGAGGCCCTGCTTTTTCCTTTAGCTAACAGTCTGAATATTGCTATCCATCATCTGCTTTAATAAGCAGAGGGTATCTCCCCATCTGTCCTTCCTCCAGGGCGTCGGGCGTGTCTCGGCGAGAGTCTGGCCAGGATGGAGCTCTTCCTTTTCTTCACCTCACTTCTGCAGAAGTTCCGTTTCACTCCACCTCCAGGGGTGTTGGAATCTGATCTGGACCTCAGTCCAGTTGTTGGCTTAACGTTAAACCCGCCCCCCCATAAACTGTGTGCTGTCAGCCGGGTCAGAAGCTCCTGAACTCTGCTGGTTCAGATGCAGAGGTACTGAGGTAATAGACAAAGTCGAAGTTTCTGTTTGTCACATACAATAGTATTTGTACAATATACAGTGAAATGCTTATTCTGGCAGGTTCACCGACAGTGCTATGTAACATTAGAGAAATTATAATCTAAAATATACACAATATATTTAGATATACTAAACTTCGGTTCTGAAGTGATACTTTTTCTCTTGCAAAGGTGAAGCAGAGTGATGAGGGGGAGTCATAACCACCCTCAATTGAATATGGTACAACTCTTTCATTTATACAATGACACAAGCAATTTCTAGATGGTCTCCCCTCCATAACCATTCCAGTAATTACACTTTTCTTGGCTAGGTTCCACTCCTTTACCATATTTGTAAAATACAGAGACACGGGTAATTTGTAACATTTATATAGACATTACTTATATGGAAATACAGCTTGCCAAAGTTTTTATTACCCGAACCATCTGGCAGGTCTTGTAAGGTTAATCTGTGATAGTCAGTTCCATCTTCTTCCACATATAAAAATATAAGCGTATTGAGAAAAACGAGACAAAAAAACAATTATCACTATATTTAGTGTGCAAGTGGATGCAAATATTCAAGTGTTGTAGGGCTGTCACTAACGATTATTGTTTGGTAATTGTTTTGATCCAATATAATATAATTGATATATAATCATGGTTGGAATCACGGGGGAGCTCAGGGGAGCTCAGCTCCCATGAAAATGACGTGAATTCCCTTGAAAGTCACCCCTGACACCTTTAGCGGGAGCTCTAAAAAATTCTCCACTTTTGTGTTATACATTACATTACATTTTATGAACATTAAGGCTCCTGAAATAAAAATATGTAAAAATATAAATATGTCAGTGTTATTTGTTTATTCGCTCATTCCCTTTTCTGAACATTGGTCTGCGCTCATTAACACATTCCTGTGTCTATTCCTGTTGTGGCCATCCGTGCGTGGGGGCGCTGCACTCGAATTTCTACCTTGACGTAATCAATTGATGTCCTCGTCATCGAGTGGCCGCGTTATTTGAATGGAAGTCGTTAACTAAGAAAATACAGTTTTTATTCAGTATTTTGGGGCGGTTTACGAATAGTCAGAACGTCAAAACGGAAATAACCCTGCCGCAGCGACAGAGGGGGAGCTGCAAGCCGCAGACAGCCGTCCTATTTCGCCGTGGTTAAAGATAAGTTAGCTAATTAACGCTCAGCTTTTTCTGACGGGTGTGTATGAGAAGCAGAAAGATCTTACGCGTCTCCCTCTGCTCCGGGATTTTGTTTGCCCTGATTAGGCTACTAATCTTCCTGCGTGATTTTTATGCTGTCGTTATTGTGCCTGCATGAAGTGTCACTGACGGTGTTAGCGGCCCGCAGCAGCGAACCCGTTACTGCCCGCGCTCCCGCGCACGTATGCGTATGCGCGTGCATGTGACTCGGGAAGGCGCGGTGCACGTGGGAAAATAGGCTTCCCCTGAAACCACTGTAATTCGAACACTAAATATAATATAATATCAATTAATTCGCACAAGGCAGGAACCAACCACCCAGTGCAGGGTGCACACTCTGTCATATATACCGTCAGTCTAGGCACTCCGATTCACTCCAGCTGCATGCTTTCGGACAGTGTAAGGGAAGCGGGGATCCGCAGAGCAGCCACGCCCACACAGGCTGAACATCCGACCCTCACACGCACTGGTACCCCTCTCACACCGGGCCGGATGCCGAGCCGGGGCCGGTGCGCGTCCGGTGTTCACACTGCACTGGGTGCGCAAAGGGGAGAATGATGGCGGCAGTGTGCGCGATATGCGATGTTAATATCGACGTAGCATTTCATGCACATGTATGGCCCAGTCGTGGCTCTGCAGCTAAGAACCGCACTGTCGCCGCGCACCTGCATATGAATTTTATTGTTTAATGATGGATTAAGTAAAATTGCATATCAGTTTTCAGTTCATTCAACTTATGGTTATTTTTTGTGTTATGAACCTGCGTAAGTGGAATTTTAAGCAACGATACTTAAAATAATAACACTTTTTCCATGGTAACAGCGTGTTTAATCATATCCAGTGACGTTCTTAGAGGTGGTTGTGTTTTCAGCAAAGTGCAATAGTTTTTATAACAAGATGCCATGGAAAAATACTGAACAAATTATGGGGAATTTCAAGCAAAAATTGAGCCTTAAAATAAAGACATTAATGTCGTGATAATTATCGATATTGACTAAAGAACATTATGATACAACGATAAAAATAAAATGTTCTGCCATATCGCCCAGCTCCAGAATGATTGTGTTTCCATGGTATCAGCTCGTTTACTCTTAGATCCAGTGATGTTTACCAGTAGAGATAATAAGTTATGGGATGCACTCTAGAATTACAGAACTTAAAATGTCATGCTTCCATGGTGGGTAACCCCTGAAGCTGAGCTGCTAATCTGAAGCAGAGAGTCAGCCTGGCAGCCCTGCAGAGAGGCCAGTGGGTTTCACTGGGAGCCGGGGTGTGGCTCAGTGGGTTAGGATTATGTCTCTGTGATTGGAAGGTCACCGTTTCAAATCCCCATGCTGGCAAAGTGGTTTCACCCTTGAGCACGGCCCTGAACCCCAGCTGCTCCTGGCTGACCCTGCTTTCCCAATAGTACGTCACCACACCATAGTCTTGGATTCGGAGGTGCTATTTTTCATGGACAAGAATCAAAGACCTGAGACTGTTGAAAGCCCAAAACAAAAACACATAAGTCAAATATATAAAAAAGAAAGACATGTACAGGAAGCCTATAAACCAGACATTATGTTAATAATATAGCTCAAAAATAAGACACAACGGTTGGAAAAAATGACAGCTGCCGTGCACTGGAGACTTGCAGAGGCACAAGTGCAGATTTATAATTCTGCATTCATCCTACAAATATGTGCTAAAATCTATACGGACTGGAATGTATGTTGACGCGCAATACATGTGAAAATATACATTAAACCTTCAAGAATATTGTGGGCAAACCCGTGTCTATGCATAGCTTATTTTTAGAGTACTGTTACACAAAAGAACAAAATAATGTAATATGCACTATGCACCACTAGAGGACACCATGACATCTTTATATTACTTTATTCCATGAAATTCATCTAACAATAGACCAGCCAGCCTATGTAAATGTCCGTTCATATACAGTATACATTCCTGGGCAAAAAAATGGGCCAAACTCAGAATTGCTTGGTCAGAGTCCAGATTTGATCCCTATAGAGAATATTTGGTCTCACATTAATCACAAACTAACCAGGAAACATTTTTCAAGTACTCATGAACTGTTTGAAGCCCTTAACACTGAGTGGAACAATATTGACTCTTCCTTCTGTAAGAAGTTGGCTGCAAGTTTACCCACAAGACTTAACATTTAAGGAAATCAAAGGAAAAACTAAGTTGCTTTATCTGTCTGTCTATTCTTGCTAATGTCCTGACCAGTTATTTGCTGTTGAGATCATTAAAAGCTTAAGGTTTTGCGATTCTGGGTTTGGCCCATTTTTTTGTATATGTATGTGTGTAATCGAACTTAAACATCATTAGTGTGACATTAATTCAGTCAAAACGACAACATGGACTTCCTTCCACGGTACAGCTAACCCAGAAGTATCGCATGAGGATGAATTAGTGAGAGTTCTAAATCCTCACAGCAACCCTTGCAGCTGGACGCCTACATACATTCCCCAAGATCCATACACTTAACGAATAGCTTATGTACCCCGACAATCAAGAAAGATCTGCCCCACAAGGCAAGGAGAACCCCCCGTTTTCAATAGTAGGGTGAGGATGATAAAAATAATCTTCAGGTAACAGACCATACAGAACTAAAAACATTGACTAATGGTCTATCACTGCGTCGAACATTTTAAAGGGTGTCTCTTTATTTTGAGCCACAGCCCTCTGACCTCTGAAAGCCCGAAACTACCAAGCTGGCAGCATCAACATTATGTGCTGTACCTTGGAAAATATTCCATTCAAACATGGCGTAAAGTAACCTATTCGTTGCTCTGCTAATGCCACAATAGCGAGATTTGACCTCTGGGTTGTGCATGGAGTCTGGTGTTCATCAGTGTGAGACAGGACTGCAGACATCATCTCTCATCGGCCTGCTTTTCGCTGACATCACACTGACAACAAGAATTCCAGGGTGCGAGCATGACAGACCTGAATCATCATTATTTGACGTACATCACTGGCGTGGGTGTTGTAACTCGGGTGCAAAGCTGCTGAAACCCTACTCAAGTACAAATAACAGGTAACCATATGACCCAATCTTGGATCCGACTTCCAACATCCTCATCTAGGATAGGTAAGGGACCAATTGCCTTGCTTGAGCAGATGGACACAAAAGAATTCAGTTAATTTCATTTCATTTTTATACACTGCATTTTCACAAAATTATGTTGTCTCAAAGTGCCTTACATGGTCCCTGCCAGAGAGCACTACAGCTACCTTTAGATACATACTGAGCCTTGCTCATGACATAAAGATAAGAATTATACATATCATTGCCATGATGTACTAATTCGTTCCTACAATGTATTAAATTGGGAGCATGTTTTTACAGCATGTTTTGCTAATTCACTCCCGCGTTTTAGTTAAACCGTGGCCATGCTTTATTAATTTGTTCCCATGCTATAATTTTTATCCGCCTGTCATAACAGGGACTCCATAATTATCTTGTATTTGTGTGTTTCTGTATTGGTCCTTATGTTGTCTTTGTTCTTGGTTATTCAATTCAATTCAATTTTATTTGTATAGTGCATTTTCACAATATTACATTACCTCAAAGTGTTTTACATAATCCCGGCCCAAAGCCCCCAGTGTGCAAGTTAGAGGTGACAGTGACAAGGAAAAACTCCCTAGAAGGAAGAAACCTTGGGAGGAACCATCCTCCAGGGGGCAGCAGAGGAGATCAAATCCCTGCTCATATGAAGTTTTATGGTTCAGTCTTGTTTAACCTTTGTTTTCAGTATCCCCTAATATTTGAATCCTTAGTGCCTTGTGACTATTACTTTCCTTCACCTGTTCCTTGTCACTCCTAGTTCCTATTGTTTGCTTAATCCGTAGGGCCCACACCTGTCTCTCATCTTGACTTTGTCACCCACGTATATGTTTGCCCTTGCCTTGATCCTCTGTCAGTCATTGAATATGCGTCAGTCTCCTGCTTGTTCCCTGAGTGTGTAGGTGTTGTTAGTGCTATAGATATAGAATGTATGTTTCTTGTGGGTATCCTTACGTTTAGGTCTATCTCCTGTTACTTCTCAGTTGCCTCTCTACCTTTGTTTGACGCCTCCTGGTCCCTTTTGTTTCTGTTTGTGTCTAGTTTATAGTAAAGTGCCCTTGTTGTCTGTAAGCCACCTGTGGATCGTCACTCCCTTCTCCATGCCCGGTCAAGACGCAATGTGTCTGTATGATGCATTTTTTTTTTGCAAAATTTTTCTTGGTTTTGTCATTTTCTCTCGATTCAGTATCTCTTGCCATGAATTTGATTACTTTTATAATAGAAATAAATGGTAACTTAACCAACCTGACTGACTACCCCAGAACGAAAATTGACAGTTTAGACAGTGAAGTCGTATAATTTGGGTCTGTCTTCAAAGTAACTTAAAAAATTTGAGAATCTGTGACAATGAGCCATTTAATCCTCTTTGTGTTAATTCTACATTCATTTGCGGATTCAGTGTATAAATATTTAATTGGTGTGATTATACGTGATTAATCACAGAAAATGGTGCGATTTGTTTTAATCGATTCCAAGCCGTCGTTATAACCATTTTAACATTATTTTATTGAAATGAAATTTGCGTAGGGTGCAAACTACATATTAATAGATATCTACTGTCAAATCACACACAATTAGTATGTGAAATATTTGACATTCACCATGACTTTGTATATTTGTACATGCATTTTATTAAGAATGTAATAAAATTGTCTTAACAAAAAAAAGTACATGACAGCATAACATTTTGAATAACAGAGGAAATGAAGTAGTGGAGTGTTGTCGGTTCGAACCCCACCTCTGCAGTGTGCATGTGCAGCTGGTGTCTCCTCCATGAAACTCCAGTTTTCTCCCACAGTCCAGTGACGTGCATTCAGGCTAATTGCTGTCTCTAAAATTCCAGCAAAGTGTATTCATGTTGCTATATGTGCCCTGCAATGGCCTGGCATCCTGTCCATGGTGTCCCAGCCTTGTGCCACGTGCTTGTAATTATCTGCATCGTTGGCACACTATGAGCGAAAATGGGGTGTAAGTTGCAATGCATGCTGGTATGCAAATATCCATGAACTGTTGCTCTTCTACAATCCCTCTCCAAGACCACATGATCAGCAAATGTTGGACAGCTAATTGGGTCGAGGCAGTATTTAATGCTTAAGCACAGGTTTAGACTAAACTGTGTGTACAGTGTTACCTTTTATCCAATTAGTCACTCCCTGGGAAAATACTGGTATTAGGTAAGCATAGATGGGAAAATGTTGTTTTCTTTTAGTGTGCTGTAATTTAAATACCTGCAGCAGGTCCCAGGAGGTACCACACAGCTCATTAAAAGCTTAAACAATGTGAAAACAGGGATTGCACACCAAAGCCATTTAAAATGGTAACATTTTAATTTTCCAAGGCATAAATTATCTTTAATCAATGAAAGGTTTTTGTCTTTTGGGATAGGAGCTTACATGAGTAACTAAGGCCTGTGATGTTTTACAAATAACCACTGTATTAGGTAAGACATTAGGTAAGTGAATAAGGTTATCCTTTGAATATTTAATTTCATATTTTAATTGAACAGGGCCCTGATGGAACATACTTATTCTCTTTGTGAAAATTTCACAACAACATGCTGTGACGACTGCAAGAACATGGATGACGGCAGAGGAGGACAAAATCAAAACGGCAGCGACGGATAATTACAGAGAGGAAGAAAATTACAATCAAATAAGGCAATTCGTAGAAATCAGATCCTTCCACAGTAAGACGGGTCACACTTAGTGTTGCACTGTAGCTAAACGCGGAAAATTTAATCCAAGATCCAGTTTGAGTCCCCTCACATAAGGAAAGACGTGGATGGGGGGGGGGGGATAGTAATAGGACAAGTTGATCCGATGACCGATATAGTGTGATTTCCAGGTATTACAAAACAATAAATAGCAGGTTTAAAACTATATCGAGTACAAAAAAAAGTTAAATGAACAAAATCCTGAAGGACAAAGAGAACATACACATCTTACATCTAACTGACCAGTCGGGGCCCAAACAAAACTGCGGTGCTGCTCAGGCTACAGGAACCAGAAATCAGCAACCTGTAAAGGGTCAAAGGGCATCTCCACGGAGACAAGCATTTAGTGTTTTTTCCTGCTCTGCACAGCACCTTTGATGAGAGCTGAGGTCTTCCAACCCCCGGAGCACCCCTGGCCATTTCCCCAGGTGCCACAGGTCGGCTGTAGTCTGGGTAACCATGGAAATGAGTCAGTTTGATCAGACAGTCCAGAGATGGAGCAGAAGGACTATATATATATATTTATATATGTGGAAGAAAGTGGGGCAGCTTAAAGACAGCTGTGGGCTCCACTGGAGTAGAGCATCCTTGTGGTCAGGGTCAGGTCCTGATCGCCATGGCAGCCAGCCAAACGTTACCCGCTTCTGTGCAAAGCCCTCATCACGATTTCCTGTCTCTTTCCTGGTGCCATTTCCTGTGGCGGTTCTTGGCCAGAACGACGCCGGATTCGCCGGTAGTGAAAGATTCACTGCAGGCTAATGTGACTTAGTGAGTGAGCTGGTCATTAATGGTCCACGCTTCTCTGCCTGGGGTGATGTCCACCCCAGAGAAAGCTGTGCCAATAAGATCCCCCCCATGCCAAAAACCTGTCACCATCAGAATTCACGCCCTCGGGCACCCGATATGGTAGACGAAACATCCCTGAACTCAGATCTGTCTGAACCCACACTGTTCACCTCCTGAAGAATAAGCCTGGACGGACCCCCCCAACTTGGGCCCCTGAGGACAGAAAGCTATCAGAAGCTTCACAAACTCAGAAACACAAAAAAACGCCTTTTAACGGCTCATCATTGGAATTGCAATTAAGCAGCCCAAGACACACGTGTAAAAGAGAGGTAAGGGCTTTGTCAGTGGGGTAGGGGGGTGAGGTGTCAGGAAGAGCCAGGGCACCGGTCTGAACCCAGCAATGACCTTTGACCCCAAGTGACACCAGCGCTCTCTTTATACACAGGCCATGCTGTGGGCTTGGCAGAACCACAGCAGTAGGGTACTGTATGATTTATATACAGACACGCTACTCTCTATGCCTGCCTTCCTACCCCCATTGCCATAGCCCTGATCAAGGCTTATTCCAGATTTGTTTAGTTTATTAGAACATGGGAGCCGACAATGTTCCACGACAAGCACTGTAGGAAGAGAGGGACCGCGCAGGGACAGTCGGAATGCGTAGGAGCGAGCTTTCTTTGCAGCCATTACAGCTGAAATTACAACGGAGGAATGAAAAGGAAGTGGATGAAGCTGGGAGAGGCAGAGACGGAGAGGAGAGGAGAGGAGAGGAGAGGAACGGGCCTTAGTCCACCCAGTCCTTCTTGATGTTGAGGGTCCACTCCCAGGAGAGGTGATCGTGCTTGTCGTCGTCGGTGAAGTGGGACTTGATGTTGTACATGCCCCGGGCCAGCAAGCCCTTGGGCGCCTCCTCGAGGGGGGTCAGGAACTCATATTCGTTTGGCCGCGGCCCGTAGCTGCCCACCATGTAGGCTGACTTGTCGACTGCGGGGGCGGGTGGGGACAGGGTCACAGAAAGCAGCAGCAACGGTGAACGAGGAGACCTAATTAACCTAAAGATTCGACGTAGAGCCCATTTAATGACGGCTAATGATGGTGGCCATGGCGATCATGTGATCTAGCGAGTGTCTCCCTGATTACAGTTGCTGTTTCTTGAGTCCCATGTATAATCTGATTTTTTAGGTTTTAAACTAACCACTGGGCTGCTCGTTATCTAGTGCCTGATCTGCACCTTTGAAGACCAGCCAATCCCTCTACTTGAACCAAAAGATATTATATTTATGTAGCAGACGCTTTTATTCAAAGTGATATGTAACTGAGAAAGCAGGGTTAGCCAGTCCCTGGAGCTATTAGGGGTCTTAGGCCTTGCTCAAAGAGTGAAACCACTCTGCCAGCTCTGGGGTGTGAACCGGCGTTCTTCCGATCAAAAACAAAGTCCTGGGATGGCATGGACTTAAACACTGAATTTGTATTCACAAAGCTGAAAATCACAATGTGTTCATTCAGTTCAGTGATCTCAAAGGGGAAACATACAGAAGAAATAAGGAGAATAGTATTGCAAACAAAAGACAGAGACTTACTTTTAACTCCTTTCCTGAAGGTCTCTTGTATGTATTTCAGGCCTGACACAATCTCCCTGTTCACCTGCAGAGGCAATCATTCATAACCATCATGTGCAACATCAGCTTGCTAAAATAAAAGGCTTTTAATTGCAAGCTTGCTTAGGAAAATACTTCTCCCATTAAAGTTCCTGTAGATTTTATTGTGCAAATATTTTAGTTTGACCGAAAAACAGCAAACAAAGGTACTACAGGAGACAGGAAGTGACCTCCTCAAATCGTGCATATGGTACCAGTGCAGGTGTATGAACTAATCCTACAATTTAAAATAGTTTTTAATAAAGTTTTAGAAAATTACTTTGAAGCTGATTTTTATCCGATACTCCACGCCCTCCTTCAGCACAAAGGACTGCTTCTTCAAAGACTCCAGGTCGTCTAGACAAAGGGCAGGGACACGGCAGGAGCTGACATTCAGACTAAAGGGAAATATCCAAAAGCTGCCCTCCCCGCCGATGAAGGTTACGTGCCTTTCAGGCCCCTGATCCGAACAGGCTGAAGAGACAAACCAAGGAACAGCTCTCCCACTCACCCTGCAAGTCGATAGTCAGGGGGTCTGGAGCCATCTCGCACACCAGAGTCAGCTGGGTCACCTGGACGTTTGGGACGCCGGGGTCAGCTGCAGATGCACAAAAACGGGGCACGAGCGTCTCTGTGAATGCCTCTGTCTGTGAGGAAGCACAGCATCATGGGCAGAAGCCCGAATGCTCTGTGCAGGTTCATGTAACGTAAAAGGGCTTTCAGTGACATAGACATGGCGTGTGAGGCGGCCGGGGAGAGTCAGATCAGCCAGGTAGAGTCAGCCCTGGCAGGAAGAGTCAGAATGGCCGAGAAGAGTCAGACGAGGTAGGGAGAGTCAAACATACTAAACGAGCAGAAGACTTCCAGTCGACATCTAACTGGATGAGGATGGGGGAGGATTGAGATCTGTCCGGGGATCAGTGTCAGCAGTGAGCAGAAGACAGAGAGATGGAAGCACAGGGTCACCACACACATGCACATGTGCACACAGACTCAGAGATCCTACCATCTGGGACTGACTCTGCGCCCAGCAGGGCCTCCTTGTATTTCCTCAGGCTCTCGTCATCTTTGTCCAGCTCGTGGATCTCTTGCAGGGACTTCTGGGCAGGTGCGCGATAGTTCACCATCTCTGCAGTCTCGTTCTCGGCGGCGATGGCAGCCAGCTGCTCAGGGGTAGGGTCGTGTTCCGCCATGATCCTGAGGGGGCATGGAGACGTGGGTGTCAATTTCCCTCAGAGTCATGATCCATGGCACCCCCTATTGGCCACTGATAACAATTTCAGTGATTTGCTCACAGTTGTGAGCGGTTGCGCATGCGATTTGCGTTCCTCGGTTTTTGCCTCACCCTGGTTAAGTTTACACAAAGCCAGAGGGTGTCCCATCTCGCTTCCTAGGACCACTGCCAACAGAAGTGGGGGTAATGCACTTTCTCCTGTTGTCAGAGTGGCCTAAACAACAGGACCGTGACCTTAGCTTTTGTTAAACAGCAGACAACCTGTCAGGGAGCCTTCAGAGACTGGGCCTGGTTATCGAGAAGCTAAATGTAGCTCTGAAACAGATTCCAGGCCTGAGACCTGGAGGAGCCTGTCAGTCCTGACTCTGCTGTTTGAAAGTCTCCCCTTTCTCCTACTGTCACTTGGACTCGGGCCTAGCTGGTCCGATTGGGCCCCAAATCCATTCAGGAGGCCTGGGAAGTCTTATGGACTAAGGCTGGGGGGAGTGAAGGTTCCATTCATGAGACACAGAGGAGTTAGGGTGGGCCTACTTTTCAAAAGCTCGGGGGGCAGGGGCTTAGAGAACAACAGTGTCCCCCCCAGCACCACAGAGGAACAATGGCAATGGGCAGCGTTCCAACATGGAAGTGGGCAGGAGGCCACCAAATCTTTTCTGGAAAGGGATCCCTAAGAGCCTCTCTAGCCAGAGGTGTCATGATCCCCCAGGACACTGTGACCAGACATTTGCAACACATGCACACAATTTCAGACAAATATACTAACGAAACAACAGAAGCAACACATAAAATATGAGTAACTTAAGTGACTCAGTCGCAATTACAGACGCAGCTATGAAGTTGAGTGATTTGAGGTTGAATGATGATGAGTGGTGTGTGTCAGCTAGACCAGAGCCGTCATAAGCAGCAGTTTGGCATGTGAGTTTACAAAGAAACACAAGGCAGCTAAGAGAGGCTAATGAGGCCAAGCATTTGGCAATGGGACTGCAGGCACATCAGTCACAAGAACTGCACAATTATTTGTGTCAAGGGGAACAAGAGTCACAGACGTTACCTAGGAGGAAGAGTGGCTGCTTTTTATGGGATGGCTGCTGAAAACCACAAGAAAACCTCAGAAATCACCACACAACTGAATCAGCATTTCTATGACTCAGTGTCAACTAAAGCAGCATCATAAGCCTCAGAAAACTGGAATTACCAGCAGCACGGCTGTTCAGAGGCAGCTTGAAGCCAAAGCCAGTGCGCTAACCTGGTACAAGAGGCAGAAAAGCTGGACCCAGAAGCAACGGAAAAAATCATCATCCGATGAGTCACCAGTCACTGTTTTTCCTGCATCTGGGTAGGTTTAGATTTGGAAAAAGCCACAGGATACTTCCAGCTCACAATGGGGGTCGGTAGCGGTGCGGGCAGCCATCTTGTAGAAGTCATTTGGTCCAATATCAGCTCTGCTGGTTCATATGACCGCAGAGGAACGCGAGTCCATTTCACAGGACCATGTGGACCCCGGGAAACAAGCACTGTCCCCATATCGAGAAGTTATAATGTGCCTAGACAGACCTCTAAGCAAATTCAAGAGTACTTTCCTGAACATCTGTATGAAGTCAAACGCCAAATGGCTCCCCAAAATTTAAACATCACTGACCCTTTATAGGTTGCTCTGGAGCATGAAGACGGACTGAAACTTTTCTGAAGGTAAACAGCGACTCTATTCCTTCGTAGGTCTGATTTGGTTTGATAAAAGTTTAACTGTTTCCGTTATTCTGTCCCCCCCTTTAATTATACCGATATGAAGGCCTGTAATATTTGCATTTCTACATTCAGGTTTTTTGGCCAAGACTGGCCGGGTCTTCACAATCTGAAAGCTAAATCCAAAATTAGGCATCTTTCGCTTTCATGTACCTATTTACATATCTATTTACAAGCTTATTATGATGAGATCAGACACAGACTCAAGCCTCAGGACACCCACCCGACTGCAGGGGAACTGATGACAGTGAGTAACGTGATATTCCACAGGGCCACGACCTTGACCGTCAATTCCATTCGATGAGTTGTGTCAGACTGCAGCTGAAATCCACAAGGCCATAACCACGCGTGTTCGGATGGACGTATTTCACATGTGGACTGCATGGACAGCTGTGCACTGCACCCGAACGCTCCCTTTAAAAAGATTACGACCTGCCCCTGTTGTTTATCTCTGCCTCAGGCCCTGGGCCAGCACAGAGCTCCAGACACTTAGTGCATATTTTCCACAGGGGACTCCACATGTTCCTGTTAAGCCACGGCCAGGGGGTGGGGTTGATGGTCCTCCAATAGTGGAAACAGTTTCTGCAGCTCATACCTTATATATATAAGTGATTTTCATAAGGGATTCAAATTCCACTACTAAAAGGTCCTTTTACAGTTCTGAGTCCCTCTATCAGGGGTTTTGTGTGTCCGGGGATTGAGATCAGACGCGGCAAACTCCAACACTTACCCAGGATTATTTAACCTCTCAGACCCTCGCACAGTGTGATGGGATGGTTACTGGTGAGACTGTCCATATGTTAGGGAAATATGGCTGCTAGTCAGGCACCCTGTGAGGTATTTAAGTTAGGTACTTTCCCCGTACAGTATGACAGACAATTAGTCTCTCTCCAGTCCGACACTACCATCTCTACAGCTATCCGGGCAGCAGGATGGCAGATGAGACTCTGGGTGTCACCAGAGTAAACAATCAGAGGAAACGGGGCTGACCGTCCAGAACGTCACCGCTAAACGTCCGCCAGACATTCCCGCGAGGCACATTCCTGTCACGCCATGATCACGCTCCCTCATGATCGACACCGTGCTCGAGTCGTTCGTCCAAATGGCACTTTAAAGGGACAAAACCATGGGTGGCAGCAACACAGAATGCTCTTTAAAGTCCGGAACAATACCCCAGTCATAAGCCCCTGGGCCTCAGCTTCACATTAAGGCTCTGCCCCACCCCAGTGCCGTGTCTGACGCGCTCTGTACTGTCTGCACACAGAGCTGCCACGATTTCCACAGTTTTTATTTAACGGTTAAATCACTGGGGCTTTGGGGAAGGGAGAGTCAAGAGGGAAAACAGTTACGCAATTGGCCCTGAAGCGGCGCTCAGCACTCCCACTGATCAGCTTAATTACCACACTAGCCCGCCGCTGTTCCGGGACCAGGACTAGGAGCAGGACCAGGACCAGAGTGCGCTGTGGGGCTGCCTTTCACCTTCCATGACATTAAAATCATCAACAGACAGATCAACTGGTCTTAATGTTACTGGGGGGAGGGGAGAAAGGACATCTTGGAGTGATTCAGACGTGTTATCAGGACCCTCCTGTCTCATCAACACGGTGATTCAATCCAGCGGCCATCTGATCAGTGCATGTCAGGATTGTGCCTGGAAAAATGGCCGGGTAGGAGCCCGGGCCAGACGACGGAGGCAGCGGAGAACAGCCAGTTCACAAGGGGTGTAAAATGAGCAGGTGTGTGGGGGGGGGGGGTGTCTGCTAAAATGTCACGTCACTGGGCCGACTTCAAAGGGCCCCGTGGCCCATATCAATAACCTCTGTGTTTCCAGGAAACCGCTGGTCATGCTCCAGTCCTGTGCTATGTCAGAGCAGCACAAAACTGCAGTGGTGACCTTACAGAAAGGGATACCCAAACCGCAAATACGGCCGGCGCATTTCAGGGACAAGGATGCTGCTCCCACGCTCCACGTTCCCTTATAAACAACAGTAACGCCCACAGCTGAAGGGGCCCCATTCTGATTAATCCAAAACATATGGCCCTGTCCTGGATAATGCAAGCAGGGGGACGTGCAAAGGGGCTTTAATGTGGGTAGCATCTATGCCTGCTAAAAGGGCACCCTACTGAACAGGCTCTGGACTGCTGGCGGTGATCCAGGTGGACTTCATGGACCAGCAGAGTGCTGTTGTCGTGGGAAAGATGAGGGTGCCACGCTTCCCATCATGCCTTGCAAACATGCGCCCATCTCACATTGCTCAACGTGCCTGGGTGCTAAACAAAGCAGTAAGGGGTGGGACAGAGACCCCCTACACCATATGGGAAATCTCCACCACAAATGAATGAAGCTACTTAATCCAAAGGGGCCTATTAAAGCATCCGTCTGAGTAAGAGCATTTTGAAAGGAAAGGAAACACCTGGGCCTAGACACAAATAATGTATCACTTCCAGTTCAGCGGCCATCTGCACACAAGAACTCATTCCAACCTTTTTATGATTTTTTTATGCTGAAAAACCATGACGACCCAGAAAAGCTATAACAATGGAGAGGAGGTACAGACACAGCTAAAATGGAAGGAACACAAGCAAAAGTGACACGTCAGATCTTAAAGGCTCACTAATTAGTTATAAATCACCCCCCCCGCCCCCAGCAAAAACAGCAGTGATGGCGATGCCTGATAGGCTATGGCTCTCTGCCTCCATCCACATGACTGTATCCCTGCTTCCAGATGTAGGAGAACATCACCAGGAACACGCTTTGATCCACAGGGACTCCGGCCGGGCCCTCCCACTAACCCCATTGCTCTGTTACACAGCATTAGGGGGTGAGCTTTTTGTCGACGGTCGGCTGGATCGATACAGACCCCCACGAGGCTACAGCAGATGCCAGTAAACCAAGGGTGAGCTGGCAGGGGAATGACCAGCCTAAGGCACTCACTGGCATGCAAGCAATAGAGAACAGAGTTCTTGGGCTGCAGCACACATACTGGGCACTAGAGTGTGCGATGGTTAAACCAAATTTAAAACTACAGGTGGGGACCCATCATCTTCACCATCATCATACACCCGTCTACCGCCTGCTCATCGAGGGTAACAGAGCAATAATAATGCACAATAAAATTTAATAATGCCAGTAAACATAAACTGTGCAACATCCTGCCAATAAATTAAGAACCAATTTGGGTGTAAATACGGAAGGTAACTGACCCATACAGTCATCCATGTTACAGGAATCAGTCACTTCCTGTAAAAATGCACATCCAGACTGCGGCTACCCTCCCCCCATGCTCTATAGACTTACACAAAGGTCAGACTGCCCCACGGGGAGCCGTGAGGACCTTAGGAGGGACTTCGCCCTTTTTCAGCGTGTGCTTCATCTCTGAAAAGCGCTGCAGATGGGCTGCAAAATAAAACTACACCGAGCTTCCCATTAAGTGACACAG
Organism: Mormyrus iriodes; assembly: GCA_011763525.2. Lineage (NCBI taxonomy): Eukaryota > Metazoa > Chordata > Actinopteri > Osteoglossiformes > Mormyridae > Mormyrus > Mormyrus iriodes. Next base: position 3,438,828 of record JAAGVU020000044.1, on the reverse strand, counting down.
CATCACCGGCGAGCATTCAACGCGCAAACCATTGGCGGAAGGTTTTCTATCGCACATCTAAAAGAAGGCAAGAGAAGGGGTGAGGACCGAAACAGCACCGCGCGGTCATGTAAAGTTGGGGGGGCGCGGACGGCGCGTGCGGCCGCACGGCGGGGCGCCGTCCGCAGAAAGAGCTGGAAATGCGGAGACCCGAGCAAAGGGCCAGTACATAAAGCATTACGCGGACACAGAATGGCGAAGCGAAAGCGGGGGGTTAGGCAGCCACTTACCGGCCATTTATCTCGCGTTTACGGTTTAATAGGGAGAGGATGCGGAAGATTCCCGGAGCCTCGGCCGGCCGGCGCATCGCGCCCCATCGGCCGCTGCTCATCCTAGCGATCTGGCAGCCGAATGGGCCATGCAAAATGTTTTTTGTTCCTAAACAGCCTTTATGGTCTTTATTGTAATAGCAGACATGCACCCTCCCGCAGGTGACATAACAGGTCACATCCACCGTCTGCAGGCAGATCGCACTGGAAAAGCCACCGGGCACTAAACCTGCACCGGGGGGCATCTTCTCCTGCGCCTGGATGACGGGGTCTAGATCATCATCCGCACCGGCATCCGGGGACGGCCACAGCCGTGCCATGCGGCCGCCTTTGAAGGGAGCAGAGCCTCGCAAACCGAACCTCCGGGCCGTTTCTGACCGCCCAGACGGAGGTAAATAAAATCATCTCGGGAAAAACAAGTTTGCGTGTAGCCACACGGTATGCACGGGGGAATATTCAGACAGCGGTCACGTCGCAGCAGCAGCGCGAGCTGTCGCCGCACAAAACTTCTTTGTTCCTTATTTCCAAGATGCACCTACAATACAGCAACAAAACAACTTTTCCCATGCAATCCGCGACATTGTCTGCGAACATCACATCCACGACTTGGAATTTCAACTTAGGACGCCGAAATAAATCTATTTCTCCAAAAAGCGCGTCACAGATCGCGAACGCTTATCTGGGAACGTCCATCCCCGGTTATTTTAACAGGAGCGAATACAAATACATCCAACTTATCAAGTCATCAACTCGATAAACGGGAACCGTGCATTGTCTAACGCACAATGCACGAAATGAGCATCCACTGATCTGCATAAATTAGCCACCCACCCAAAGCCCTGACAATGAAAGGCTGCTGGATGACAGTGTAGCACCAATTAACGCAAGAGGGGGAAAAGCCCCCAGGTCACATCGAGCTCATAATGTCGGCACCGGGCGTGCTCCCACCTAAAGCAGCAGAGGATACCGCGCCATGCCGTCATAAAAGCCCAAGAAACGAAGGACCGCGGACAGCGTCAGACCCTACCGTGCCGGTGGCTTCCCTTCGGCGTGTGTGCGCGCTCCGCCGCGACAGAGCCTGGGTGGGAATGGCGCTGAGGACGCGGGGCCGCGCACACAGCCAGCTTCCGGGGCAGGCGGCGCGCACGTCGCCAGCTGGGGGTCCAGGGAGGCAGGCGGAGTGCACGTGAACGCGCAGGTAGGACACGATTACTTAGATAGGACTGTCTAGGACTTCGAGACACTCACGTCGCTGCTTCAGCCGGCTTATTAGAAAGACATTGCATAAATAATGCTGAAAACGTCACCAGCCTCGCTTTGTAAGACACCCATGCAGTCATATCTAGCGGTCGCACGGGAAGCACACAGCCAAACGAGAGTGACATCTAGTGGTTAGAATCCAGGCTACATCTTTATAATCGGCCAGAACACCACCCACAAAATTTCAGATGGGGCACCATGCTGCAGGAGCCCTTCCAATTGTGAGTGGATACAACAGTGCAGGTTAACAAGTAAGGATGCCCCGCCACGGAACTTCCTCGTGAATCATATCAGCAGGAGGCCGCTAATACAGTGTAGTATTTAAATTAGAATTCAGGGTAGAATAGCACAGATTGTAAACCGCACAACCGAAAATTCAGGTTTAGTATCACATTCAAACACATGGCACAATCTTTCAGCTGGAACAATACAAACGTTTCATGCAAATTCAAAGTCAGACACCTTTGATCTAAAATTTGGACAAAAAGCAGTTAACAGACATCAATTTCTGAATCATAACTACTGAAATGATCAGTCAAACCAGTTAATGATCACTGCAGGTTTATTACACCAATCGAAAGTGAGGCACAGAGGCCACACCCCATAAACTCTACAGCCTGACAATCAGTATCTCAAAAAAGGTACAAAAACTTGCATGTAAAAGGAAATAAAATTAGATTGATACATGAATTTAAAACTCCAGAAACAACCAATTGTAAAACATCCCATGTCAAAGTCACCCAATCCCAGTCAGTCTGAAGGAGGGGGAGTGCGGCGTTTAGCTGGTATCCATCTGCAAAGAAGCAGAAAAGGATTACACTCCAAATAAGCAGATGTAGGTTGGACTATACCAGTGTCTCCCCAATCCGGAGATGGTCCCGGTTTTCGCTCCCTCCCAGCTACCAGTAAGGGAGCAAAAATGTGGGCCGTCTGCAGGTCCCTAAGGACCGGGTTGGAGAAACACTGGACTCTACAATCCATGCCATGTACCCGTCTCTCAGGCAATGAGAAGCGCAAACTGAAGCAAATTTCCCGGGTGACGCACCCTGGCATTGTAGGCGTCTAGCTGGGCATCCAGCTCCTCAGCAGACAGTTGCTGTTTAGGGTTGCCTCTCCCACCTCTGCCCCGCCCCCTGGTACCACCACGGGCACCACGTCGCTGTGCTCCAAAGCCACCGCCCACTCTACTCCGGTTCAAGCTGAAAACAAGCAGGTGCATATTTAGAATGAGATCAAATATTACAGCTGGCCTCCAGAACTTGATTGTTCCACTGTCCACCCATGTACCCGTGGGTACCAAACGCACCCAAATGTATGCTCTACTGGGAACTAGAGTGTAACACCACCCCTGCCCAAACCACTGTAGATATGTTCTTCACACTGAAATCCCCTAACACAACATAACATATGACAAGGTACTCACCCTTGCATCGGGGCACGCCTTTGCGCGTCAATCTGTGACGTGACAAGCTGGATATTCATTGGGCGACCTGTCAGATAAAAACAGGTTTCAGATGTTTATTGCAGAACTAGACACTCAGACAATTGATGCTAAATGATCATTTTCACTAGCATGTAAGTACACAGAGTTCAATGTGATCAACCCACCATCCAGTGGAACACCATTGTATTGCTTCATGGCCTTCAGGGCATCAGCTCTCCTCTCGAAGTGGACGTCCGCAGTCCCCAAGCTGCGGCCAGACCGATCATAATGCACCGCAGCCTTCTTTAACGTGCCGAATTCTGCAAACAGCTCCTGCAACAGCATTGGACAGTGAGTCAGTGAAGGCCACTTGCCTAAGAAAGATTGTACAAAACAGCATACAGCAAAGTAGCACAGTATACCTTGGATGCATAAAAACATTTTTCAGTAGGGACAAACCCACCACAGAATCACATGCTACTGAAAAGACCATTACCTGGATATCTGCATCAGACACTCCAAAATCGAGGTTGGACACCAGCAGCTTTCCCCCAGTCTCCACGCCACCGCCAGCATTGGCACTGAAACTGCCATCGAACAGGTCGTGTTGCCATTTGTCTGGCAGCTGCTTGGGCTGTGGAGGATCAGAAGTCACAGGCTCACTACTGGTTCATCCAGCCCAGCCACAAAACCACCCAATACATCTGGCCACAAAACATTTAAAAGTAACTGCGCCCACACCCTCTAGCCATACACCTCAGACTCAAACAAGAAGCCTTTCCTCAACGTCTAATAGATTTGAGTCAAAACAGTAGCAAACTATTCTGAACTGATTTCAACTTCCTTCGACTCAACTTTAGCAGCCCTGATTTGGACATCTTAAAAAATAAAACGCGCCAGTAATTGATCAATGGCGCTCTCGTTATATTGTGCCAGTCCCTTCATCCTGCCTGTGCCAGTGTCACCCTTTTAGTACCATTTTGTCGCCGAACGGCTCGCCACCACATCAGTCACATAGTTAAATGGCTGCACGATTCCAATCACTTCATTGAACCCGCTGCCCATAACGCGTCGCCTCCAGATCCCCTCTTCGTCGATGCCTTCAGTTCGGTCACAGATGATCCCGTCTCTTCATCTGTAGTCTTGCCCAAACTGGGCTTTAGGATGCACTGGACTCGGGGGGGGGGGATTCATTGGGAGCAATGGCAGCCCAATTTGTGTGAGCGTCCATTTTGTAGCAACGCCATTTCGCTCCAGAAACGGCGAAACGCGTGTCATCTTGGCCGGAGGAGGCTGGCTGTCTTTCCGGGCCGCGGCTCCCAGCTGCCCGGAGGCTGCGCTGGTTTCCCCGCCGCGGTGCAATGAGACGCCGGTACAAAAGTATCATTCATTCACCGGAGCAGCACGCCGTCCATCCTCATCTCCGAGAGCAAGATTCTTCTTCACGACCGCGTTCCGTCGCAAACAAAACATTAAAAGTGGAAAAAAAACACTGCAGCACAGATGCATTTGTTATGAACGGCGATTCAAAATGGCGCCGCGATCCACCGCAAGTGTTAGAGGCTGGCTAACGTTACAAAGGGGGGGCACAAGCATGACATTCTCCTCGGCTAAGCAACAAACAGGGATATCAAATACAGCAACTTTCATTCAGACGCCAGAGAAACTCCAGTGAAATTAGCTAGCTACATCGCTTCGGCTAGCTAGAAATGGAGAAAAAAAACGGGAGCGAAGACTCAGGCGTTTTGTGGCGCCACGGTTTCTCCTTTTCTGCCCATTTCCTCGCTTTCCCCTACCCTGCTGTACGGCGTGGGTCTGCCTCTGCCCCGGGTCAGGTTCTGTCGGTTCCGCATAGGGCCTGATGCTCCTCCGCGGCCTCCAAAGCCTCCTCCGCTGCCTCCGAACCGGCCGACGCCGCCGCCTCGCCCCCCGCTCGCACCTCCCCTGCCGCGACCCCCTCTCCCGCCGCGCCCGCCAGCGCCTCGCAGCTGCTTGTTCTGCTTGATAATATCATCTAAAGACATATCCATCTTATCAGCCATGGCGATGCTACTTAAACTACAGCTAGGTACGAATCACTCTATCAGCCGCCTACGAAAAATGGCTTCTAACCGCGCGATACTGCGAACACACAAACGGATAATGGCGAAGGCTGTTATATCGATGTGCAGGATGTGACGTCGCCTCACGAATGACGACTTCCGTTTTTTTTCCGGTCCAAGGTATTAAAGAAATAGACCGCTTGCTTTTCCGCTCGCGGGGAATGGAAAGTACGTCCTAGTTGGTTTCCGAGATACGCTGCGCCGCACTGATGTAATAATCTTATTACTCTGTTATGTGACATGTGCTCGCTATTGCACGCACTCCCTCACATGTGAGAAGTAATAAATATATAAGGATCTTCACAAATACAACGAGCAGATTATGACAGAAATAAACGTCAAGGAATGTAATGGTCAAGAACATAGGCTGTTAGTCTGAGTATATTGGATCAGTAAAGAGGGTTATTGTTGCAGTAATTGCTCCATTACATAAATGTGTAAAAGCGTTACTTTGGACAAAATCGTTCACTAAGCATTTCATTAATAAGTATCTAAATCCAGTGTTAATTTTGACAGCATGTTTTGATTTAGTTTTAGTAGTGCTTTGACGAATGTGCAACCTATTTTTAGTCATCTGATTTTTTGTTTTAGTCTAGTTTTAGCTGACGAAAATTACAGTATACTTAGTCGACAAAAGGCCGATTTAGGGCCGCGGTATACTTCACGCGAAGCGACGCGTACGCAACGCAAGCAGTGCAGTGACTATACTTGCGCCTTAGTGTACGTTTCTCTGGAGGACTAAAGGTTTTGTCCACCAGGGGGCAGTGCGACAAAACCGTATTAGTTATTGGCTCCTTTTAAGACAATGACATCCTAGTAAAGAATTTTTAACTCAGATTTAAAATTGAGGATCATTTCTGTACGTTTTGTGAGAGTGATGTGGAAACCCAAGAACACCTGTTTTATCTTTGTGATGGTGTTGCTGAAATTTTCTGTTACTTCTGAAATTTCATGTTCTCCTTATGTTCATACGGGTTTCCTCCCACAGACACGTAGTTATGTGGCGTTTCTAAATTACCCCGGCGATGGCTGAATGCCGATTCTTAGCATCCCTTCCCTGATTCCTATGAGAGGATTCTGGATTACTGCTACCTTTTTCAGGGATAAATATTTATGGAAGATAAATGAGTGGATTAACAGTGTAAACGTGTTTCTGAATCCTTCTTTACAGGGCCGTAAAATCCTTACTTGAAGCAGGCAGTGACCTATTTCCTCCACAATTGTGCTTGTAAGTGCTGTCAACAGTCAAAAAAAAATTCTAAGCAAATTGTTCTGAATGGAATTTATATTCCAGTGGACATATAACAAAACATGACTTAAGAAAGCTTTATTATTTATGGAGCACTTTCCCCAGTTACAACACAATTATGTATTTAATTTTGCATAACTTTCTGCCTTTTTTTATTAGAGAATAATGAACAGTACGAAGTTTGACATGGAAATTCTCACCTTTGGATTTCAGAGGACAGTAAACGTTGCATCCTCATCCTTCCTGTATGTCTTTGTAACAGAACAAATCATCTTCTAAGCCAACAACAAAATCTTTAGCTTTATACACCTATAAACTGGTATCCATTCTTCCTCTCCTCAGTCACAGAGGAGGCAAAACTCCACAGTATGTAAACCCAAGACTGCATAGCTTCTTCATGGATTAATGACTTACTTTCCCCAAGAAGAAATAATTCAGTACTAAAGTCATCATTCAGGTCACATCCCCGGTGTCACTCAGCGTCCTGATAGTCTCTTTCTTCATCATATTTCATTTTTCTCAGGACAGAGACCAGTCCAGAAAAAGCGGGGACAGGCTAATCCTAAACATTGAGAATTTTGTAATTCAGAGCAGATGCAGGCTATGCCTGGTTTACAGGGTATTCTCCCAGGATAAGTACATCCCATGCAAACAAAATTATTTTTTAAAACATCCATGTGTAGTTAAAAATTAAAGGCTACCAATACACAAGGGCCAATTTGAGTATTTTTTCTGGAATAAAATATCCAAACCTCTTTTGTAGAAAATGTTTAGCCATTTGAGTGTTACCATGCATCACGATCTGATACCTGGATCTATATGTAGAAACAGGTTCTCAGTATATAGGTAGCATTTCCTGGATAAAAATGCAGTGCTCTCTTTTGTTTCCAATATTTGATTAGGACCTAAAGTGATATGAATTAGACTTAAGTTTAAAATAAAAGCCGTTCTTCCTGCTTAAAGGTCCAACCCAGTGACATTTAGGACACCCAGCCCTCAACAATGTTGTTCCAAAATAAAAGGTCAGGTCAGCATCTGCTCCTGTACAATACAGACTGTGGTGGGAAACTGACCTGTTTTTTGAGAATCCTTTGGGTATCATGCAGGAGAGACCGTTCTTCAGCCAATCAATGCTTACTCACAGCGTTGGTCCCATTGATATATTTTTTTTTCCCAAAGAAAAGAAATTTGTATTCATTCACATCATGATATAAAAAAATGACTTGGGAAAAGAGACAATCCCTGAAAATGAAATTCCAGCCATATTTCTCTCCCCGTCCACCAGTGCAGAGGCTGCATTATGGAGTGTAAAAGCCAAATCAATTGATGCAGAGAGGGTGACAAAATGCCTCAGAGTGGAGGGATTCAAACCACCCCGAGGGTGGAAGGAACACAAACTGTCAGTCTTGAGGTCTGGGGAGGTTGAGGCTTACTTGGCAACGACTGTCAGGGTGACTGGCTACCTGACAGAGGGAACCAGTGGAAGAGTGTTCCAATGGAAGTTTGGGGATAAAACCAGTTGGACTAAAACAATTTGATGGAAGACTAAGACTTCTTGGAGTCCAGTGTGTTCCGTTTCTTGATGTCACTCAAGTCAACTGGCGTGAACGCTGCAGGACAAGGGAATGAATTAAAACTTCGCACGGACAGAAAAATAAAGCCTCTCAGAACAAAAATAAAGCATGTCGTCTTTGCGTGGTGTGCGTTTCCCAAATATCATATGCATGGTACTCACAGAGCAGGGAGGGGTTTGGATTCTTCTCCACATACTCCTGAGGTCCTCGGTCACTGCTTTGTGGAGATTTAATGTCCTTCATCACACACTGCCATGCTGCAAGAATGACAAAGAGCATAAGCCCCACATGGAGCCTGTGAGCCCAAGACCATCCCAGCCTACTCATCCCAGCCCTTCTCCACCACACCATAGTGTAACCAACTCCAGTATGTTGTCAGCCAATCCAGTACGGACCCAGTCAGTGGCGTGCTGCGACTCACTGTCATGAATGAAGCGCACGTTCTCCTCATGCGCTGGCGTGAACAGCTCTCCTGAGTTAGGTGGAGATCGAGGGCTGGAGGTCCGCTTGTAGCTCAGGACCATTCTAGGGGAGGAAGAGCTAAAACCAACATGAACCATCACTCAACACTTTATGCAGGTCTTTGTCATTAATCAGAGGCTAGGCATACATGGACATGGGCTCACCTGTTCATCTCTAACCCCCTTCAGGTGATTCACGCCCTCGCCGCTCTGACGCCGATGAGAGACTCCCGCAGCCCCTCTGCTAGCGGAAAGACAGCACAGATGCAACTAGGTTTCCTGTCCTGTCAAACCGCGTCTAAAAAAAGCACGATTTCTGCAGTTGTTATAACTGCCGTTATAACTGCAATATGTTCGTTTAAACGAGATGTGCAAGATTAAACACTGGGATTATAAAAATGCTCAGACTGACCAGTCGCAGGGAATGAAAACCAAAGCTTTGCAAGCTAATCTGCGATCTTCAAACGGACATCTGCGTGAAAGCCGCTGTACCCGCTTTTTGGTTGGCCAAATTCCCAATATGCAGTTAACTGTAAATCTCTGTGAAAGGAGAAAAACACCCACTGGGGTCAGCAGAGACAGAAAGACAAAATGTGACGATTCTCGAATCCATTTTCTAAACCATATCACATAGAGATTACATGTACCGGAGGGCAGAATGCAGAGGCATGTTTACGCTTCTCGGCTAACGTTACCTGCCACTTTTATTATACAAGCATTGTTATACCAGACATACCGATGTCATCTTTATAAGCACGAATATTGTGTCAGACTTATGTGTTGGTTAGCCGATTAGCCAAAGCCGCATAACAACATCGACTTGGGTTTAATATATAAAATTGACACATCCAGGTATCTTTTTAAAGAACAGAAGACAATCAGAATCACTGACCCTTATAAGTCGCAGGTGTTTTTACTTACACACTCCAGACGACACGATGAATTCCCTTTGTTATCGTTATTTTTGTTGGCTCCCCTTTGGCGCAGGCCTCCCCGGCCGTAGCGTTGCTAACACCAACCGAGAGCTTCCGGGGCAGAGAGCGCGCGCCTTATCTGCGCGAGCACCGCCTCGCGCTGAATTCCGGAAGTGGTCATAGTGTCAATTAAGCGTGCGTCTTTATATCACCCATCCGTCCGTGCATTCATTCATTCAAGATTAAAGATTTCTGATTTTCCTGTTATACGTCAGTACATAATAATTCCTATTCCATAACGTAAAATAAGAGGATTAGACAGCACAAAACAAAACAGGCACTCACACATCTATCTATCTATCTATCTATCGCCAATATAGGCAAATGGCCAGTGATGAACATAAAGCAAATTCAACATGCTGAATCATATATAAATATATATGTGTGTGTGTGTCTGTGTGTGTGTGTATGTGTCTCTGTGTGTGTCTGTGTCTGTCTGTGTGTGTATATATATATATATATATATATATATATATATATATATATATGAATGATTGTTTTATTGTTTTAGATAATATTGTTTTATTCATTGTATCATTCAATACAGCTATAAAACGGAAGAATATATTTTTTGAATACTGTTTAATGCCTATTATATACAGTATACTAATAATGGTGTTGAGTATAATTCCTCGGTAGTGAAATTTCATAACCTGTATAAAATCAGACAAATACAAAACATGTTTATAAAACTGTCATATAAAGCAACTTTATTTATGAAAAATTGCACTTAAAAAATGTAAGACTTTAAGGAGATTGTGCCAGTTCATCACATAATATTCATTATTACCAGGTCAGAACTGCACTCCCATCATCATTTACAATACCACTGATGTAATGTTTCTGTTAACTGTCCTCTGAGTTATATATTCATTCACTCCACGGTGAACAGTTTGTACAAATATTAAAGTGTCCAGCAGTCTGCACAGCAGAACGGAAAACACACTATACTCTCCTGAAGCATGCGCACCTACAAAATCACACTTTCTACGCCTTAATTATATGCTGATCACCTTATACAAAGCGACATTTTGTCCAAATGCATCAAGCCTTCACAAACTACTATGTTCATGTACCCGGCAAGGTGGCTGGAGCTAAGTGGGTCGGTTACGTAAGAGATCATTAGATGTTAAGACATACATGGAGGGGTAACAAGGTAGACAGGATCAAGTTATTTGTATTACTAGGCATCCAGTTAATGGTGATCTTCCCAGTCAACTAACCGGATTAACGTGCCGTAGAGGAACCCGGCAAACATCACTGTCATAGTCCAGTCATTACTGTCCTTTAGGTGGTGTGTGGGTGTGCGTCTGTAGCTAGAGATTGACTGGGTCAAAGGACTGGGCCATATTAGTTATCAAAGGCCCCTCTGCTATTGGCTTTGATTATGTAGCTGTCAACAGGGAAGGGGGTATGGGGGGTTGGCGATGGTAAAGGTTGTTGACGGGGGTGGTGGTTTTGTGGAGGCCCCTGGGCTGCAGCTGGGGTAAGGCCGTGCCCAGTCCGTCAGTTTGGCTTCAGGCACAGCCCACTGCAAACAGCTCAACCAGCTCCTTGCAGTCGGCGTCGATGAGGTCGACCGGCTTCTCCCCGCTTTTGTTTTTTGCCTCCACACTGGCCCCCAGAGAGAGTAGGTACCTGGAAATGGTGGGGTCACACAGTTCAATGCGTGTCACAGTGGTGGTCTACGTGTGGACATGTGACGGCTTTCATGCTGACATCATGTGACACCAAGCGGCCGCTCACCGGGCGATGTCGGGGAAGCCATCGCTACAGGCCATGTGCAGTGGCGTCCAGCCATCCTCATCCTGCTGGTGCACATCAGCCCCGTACTTCACTAGCAGCTTCACACACTCCAGATTCCCCGTCAGCACGGCCTCATGAAGCGCCGCCATTCCTGGAGGGGGGCACACGGCACTCTCAGCTCGGGGGGGTCCACCAGACACATGCTACCTGCCTCTACCACTTTATGTATGATCTAATGGCATTTTTCAAATCAGCTCAGTAATGAGTTTTGTGTAGTGGGAAAAACGAATATCTGTTTTAAATATGACTGAGCAGTAAAACATTCAGGAAAATGACAGGAAGCACAAAGTATTGTGAAAGATACAGACACAGATCCCCATATTTCCACCAATAGCGGAGCCAGAAATCATAGTACTAGTGACCAGCCGGCAGAAAATCGGGAAAGCCAGTCCCGTAGCAACTTGCTTGGCGACAAAAGCACACTACAGATTCAGCTGCATTTTTAAAATCAGTTTTTATCAGCCCGGCGAGCATCAGGATGCTTAGACGTGTCAACAAAGTAGCGGGGCGGGTTTGCGGGCTCTAAGATTCATCTATTTATCTACCTGAGCTTCTCGGTGTGTTAAAGCATAGAGTCTCAAAGTTGTAATAGTGAAGTACATCCTGGACAGGGCAGAAATGTGTCTGCACTGAGAACCGTCATTAAGAATCCTAACACCTGACATGTCGGTGTAAGTTAAGCGATCATATTATCTTACATGCATAAATGTAACTTCTGGTAATTCTGTCCTCAGGGGGCCCTTGGTTTTATTGGGCCCTAGGCTGTTCTTATACTTGTCTTTTGGGCAGTCCACCCCCCAGAAATTGACCCTCTCAAGAGAGACACTCACCAGACAGGTAGATGGTGTCTAGTCGCACCTTTCTAGCTCTGAGGAAACGGCCAATCTGCTCCAGGTCACCCTGCCGAATGTGGTCCTGGAAGACAATGTCATTGGGGAAGCGAACGCTGCGAGCCGGCTTGAGCGCCACAGGGGAGGCCTTGCACTGCGTCCGGCCGCATTTCGAAGGGGTGTAATGTGAAGGGGTGTAGTGTGAAGGGGTGTAGTGTGTGGGGGTGTAGTGTGTGGGGGTGTAGTTTGAAGGAGTGAAGCGTGTAGATGTGTTCTGTTTGGGGGTGTAATGTGCTGTTGGGGTGTAATGTGTGGGGGAGTACAGCGTAGCTGTGTAGCTACTCCTCGTGTACTGCCCGGGGCAGTAGTGGCTGTAGTGCGTCAACTGGGGTGCGGGGTACTGGAAAATGTCCTTCATGTTCCACGGTGATGTTCCCTCTGCGTTTACTTCAGAATGAGGAACAGGAGCAGGAGACGAAAATCCAAACTGTTTGTAGAATCCAAGGCCAAATCCCAAAGGTCTTTTGTCCTTATGAGTCCCTGGTTTTCTTGGTTTTGTTCCGCCTTCTGTGCAGGTTGAAAGCAGGCAGAGTCCTGTGTGAGTCACCACATCCCCTGGACTGTTTCGCCCGCTTCAGTGGTGAATCTCAGCCTCTGCTAGATCCCCCTCTGGCAGTATGAGCCGCTTTCTGGTGGCCAGGGGCACGACGCCCCGCTATATAGCCTTTCAGGCGCTATTTTGGGGCCGTCACATCGCCCACTGGATGCCTTTGGTGGCGAAACGAGTGGCTGCAGAAGTGCTCCGCCTTACAGCATATAGCCCCTCCCCTCCAGCTGCAAGCCCATAATAGCTAGCGACTGCCATAGTCTTGTCCTCCGAGTTCATTATGGTTCAGCGAGGCCTTACTGGTCCTTCTCCTGTTCCCATTTCTGATGCCCACATTTATGCAGAGTCCATGACAGCACTGGTACGGCCTCCCTGTAAACAAGATGGATCTGCATGAATGTCAGGTATTGCAGCATTGGTGAGTGGGAGAGGAATCCTGTCATGTCTGGTTTATGCCAGAGATCACATGGATGGAATAGGAGAGCTGACTGGGTGAAGTCATAGGGCACGCTGAAGATCTGGTAGTGAGAACATGGCAGTATTGGCTCACGCTTTCTCCCAGTGGTGTTTTTACTGTCTGTACAATTAGATTTCCATTTTCGTTAACTGATAACAGTAATTAATATCTGAAATGATGAACAGAAATACAATATTTTGTTTTAACAGTAAATTAAAACCACCCCAAACAGTATTTATAAGTTAAAAGGTGTCAGTTTACATAAAAAAACTGTTATGAACATTTAAAAATTAGGTAATACTATATAACATTAGTTAAATTTCAGAATTTAGCTTCATGGTTCGCAGAACATGCTGGAAAACTCAATCAGAAGACAAAAATGAATCGCAAGGTTTCTGAAGATTCCTATAAAAAACATATTATAGGATTTAGTAATTTAATAAGGTTCTTAGCCTAATCTGAGCATGAACTACTAGTAGATTTTGTACCCCACCATTTTTGGTTTTACAAACTTTTTTTTTTTAAAGGAACCCAAATCCAGGATGAAATGTTATCAACCCTCTGTTTCCTGCCTCTTCAGTTCTGGTCTTCTTTAAAGAGTGAGAGAGTTGTTCAAATATTCGCGTTATCTTACTAAACTGTAGCTTCTTCTTTTTCATAAACACCATCTCCCCCTCTACGTGTAGCTCCGCATCGTAAGACATATGTCCTTACATCACCCCCCGCACCGCAGGCCTGTGCTCTGAAGCCTGGGGTTTTTCTCTGGAGTTGAGCCAGATCCACACAAGAGCATCCTGTCTTGTAGCAGCCCTTGTGTATGGTTGAAATGGACAAAATGACGCTTCCTGAACCATTTGCTATATTTATTTACCCCACTAGATGGTGCTCTTGCTTTGCTTTGAGCCATGCTTCGTGCCCTTTTCGAACAGAAAGCACCATCTAGTGGGGTTAAAAGTACTGCAAATGGTTCATGAAGCATCATTTTGTCCATCACTAGTGAACGGTGTGCTGGGCTCCAGACAATGCTGGCCATAGCTTGGTCTGCCCCCCCACCTTCCATGTTGGAAAAAGCAGCATAGACAAGCATATTGCTGGTGGACCAGCTTCATGTGCAGGTAGACCAGCATAGCTACACTGGTCCACCAGCTACACCAGCACCAAGCCAGCACTAACCAGCTGGTCGCAGCAGGGTTGTTCTGCATGAGCGCTTAGACGATGAATGAATTCATCACAATAATGGTTTATTTTTTCCCTGGAAATGAGCATTTTGTGGGTTTATATGTGTAGGTGGATTTGAACCGCTGATCATCCCATTTGTATCCAGGCTAGTGAATCACAGGCCTGAGTTTAGGCGCCATAACAGTGCGTGTACTGTTAGCTTTTCCGGGCCACATTGAGGGCGTATCTCCCTTCAGGAGCTACCGAACATTCACTCAGCTGGAACAGCAAATATAGCAGTACTCCAGGGTCAACGGGCTGAGCTGCTTCACCTCCCTCTGGTTGTAAGCTGATCCTAGGCAATGTCTTGAAGAAATATGTGACTCCCATAGGCTCTTATAAGGCAGTGCCAAAGCGTAGAGACCTGTGAGACGTGTCTGATTGCTGCCACAGTCGTCACCGTTGGATACAAGGTAGAGAGACGAGGTCACTCACCCGTCTTGGAGAATCAACAGCACGGCACCCTGCCTACAGTCACGCATGTACATGCACGCACACACACACAGAGGCCTCATTTAAGACTCTATACATAGACGCACATGCAGCCACGCACACACACAAGGCCTGCATGTTCCAGAAGGGTCAGGACACTGTGGGACGACCCACAATGAAACAAATGTCATGTTTCTGATGGCTTCTTATTTGTGCCACGGAACCATCTGTTGCTTTTAGTTGGTTTGTTTATAATGCTGTAGCATTAAAACTGAAGAGCTTTGCTTAGGAGCAGGAGTCCAGCAGAGAGCCACAGAAAAGCATTATCTCAAAGGGTAACTTGCTGGTTGACACTGCAAACAGGCAGCAGGGAGGAGATCGGTGCTACCCGGCGGAATCATATATTTAAGAAACATTAACGAGAGTCACAAAACCAGACTGGGATCGGCCAGCGTTTATCTCCTGTTCCTGCTTTACTGAAAATGGCACATTTCCTTCCCTGTCCCACATTTGGTGGATGTTTGTCTCATGGCGACTACAGTATGCATGTTATATCACAGGAAACAGACCATCGACCTACACTGACAATCAGTTCGTAGCAGAATCTGGCACCAAGCTGCTATATTTAACTGCAGAAAGTGGTAATAATATACGGTAACGTACCATAACAGCTTAAGTGTAAATTAATAATAAACATTATATGATTTTATGATTATAATGTTTGTTGTTATCATTTAATGTTTGTTAGTAAAGCCGTTAAGGTAGGTTAGGATGTTAGACATGGTGTACCTATATACTGCTTATGAATGTTCTATGAATGCGTTATGAAGGCACAGTTAATGCAAAATGTTACCCAATAAACAATATTAATAACAAGACAACATATAAAGCAACTATCTGTGTACATGCTCTGGCCTGTTAGTCTACACTCTACTCCTGGGCACTGTGGGAATTTACAGCCTTTCCAATGGAACACCGTCTTTTCCACATAGGAATCATGGCAGTCCCAGAATAGCCCTCTGCCAGCTCAGGGCCTGCCTCTCCAGGCCCGACGGAATCATGTGCGGCCGTCTCAAGCTAAACTGGGTAACCCGGCCTGCAAAGTGAGACGCTGGCCACCTGACCCAGCATGCACTGCATAGCCCGCGGGGTTCCAGGGCTGTTAAGCACCCAAGCACTGAGGACTCTGACTTTGGGAGAAACACCAATCTAGTTAACATCATTTTGTTTTTTTGTAGGACTGTGAGCAAGGGCTTGGAAGCCTCTCCAGGTTCACCACGTTTTAAGGGGGGTAGCTGGGGGCTAAATGGTTATGTGGCTGGACTCCTGGCTACGAAAATACCATGGTCATAGTTCAAGGGGGGATTAGCATGATAACTCTGAGCTCACACAGGCATCTTCTTAGTTGAAATGTAGCTTAAGGGTGTGACCTTCTGCACCAGAGCTGACTGCCGTAAGGTGACGTTGCTGTTTTTAACCTCTTCTATATGTCCAGCAATGATGGTGCCCCGATGTAGATTCCTCCACATCGTTATGGCACGCTTGCCCTCCATTCGGCTTTCTCCGCTAAGCAGGCACTCATATTTGTGGATCCTGGGTGGGTAGTTCAGGTCCAGAGAGTAAAAGTCCAGACCAGGATTTTGTTTCAACCAATAGTTGAGTATAAAGAGTCACAGTCACAGAGTGCTCAACTGGTTGGTTGAAACAAAATCCTGGTCTGGACTCTTACTCTCTAGACTTGAACTACCCACCCAAGATCCACGAATATGAGTGCCAACACAAAAGAAAAACACACAGTAAGACAATACTAACATTAATTACAGTACTAATAAAGTACATTGTACATTTTTATATAGTACTGCACTATGTCAAATGAAAGGGATTCTGATGTTTTAGCCTAATTCTCAACAGATGATAGAGCAATGAAAAAATATCATGTATCAAGGGATGACAGAGACTTGACTTAAGAATTGTGTCCTCTACACTCCCACTTTAGATGTTAGAAGTTCCCATCACATGGGAATTACAGCATCTGTCCACATTCCTGCTGACCTGGGAGGTAATGTTTCACACCAGTACGAGCAGCCTGGCCTCCAGTCCCAGCACCAGTGCCAGCAGCCTGTTCTTCAGAAATCTGATCCAGGTTGAGAGTGAGGCCTGTGAACAACAATTCTGTCCACAAGGGTAGGTGGACAGCCTTAGTGAATCGCTGAGAGACCTTTTCATAGATCTGACCTCTCAGCACTTAGCTGATGCTGGATGGTACTGTTCTCCGGAAGTCTAATATGAGTATTTGTTTATGAAAACCCAAAAGGTTCTGTTAAAGGGTTCTGCATTTCAATTCTGCAAACGCAGAAACCATCGAGCAGATACGCTGAGAGAATCCCACGCTCTGCCACGGTCCCAGCAGGATCACAGAGGGGATTATCTTGGGCCTAAACTGGGGTTTACCTTTAACTGGCTGCTCTCTGCTGTTTCTATGCTTGGCTTGAGAATGCAGACCTGACTTTAGCTATACACGCCGCCTACAAGGGTCAGGACGATGTTACCGGGGGCAACGAACCAGCCCGGAACAGCAGCTGCTTGGCGGAAAAAAACTGTTTACGTTTACATCTGTGCTAGCTGGGATAGTGTTACATGACAGGCCCCGGGGCCCCCGTGACTCTGACCAGGGTGAGCAGCTAGTGGATAGATGGATGGATGGATGGATTACATATTCAGGGTTCTGTGCCGGCGCTGGCTGTGTTTGAGGTAAACTCGCAGGGGTCAGCGGGAGGGGTCATTCTTCTTGCCCGTGATGATTCACAACACATTTTGCTTGAACAGAAATATTATGTAAGAATCTTGTGCTGAGGAGGAATTACTTATCAAGCTGACATTCAGAACTTTGGCTCTTACTTAATAACTCAACACACAACTGAGAGAGGGTCAATATGATATTATGCTGATATACTGTATCACTGCAGTGACTGGATGCTGTTAAACCAGCGCTACAAAAAATACCAAATGCTACAGATAATTACTGTGGTCACACCAAAGGTAAATGCTAACAAGGCCATGGCTTCAGGCCAAAGGAAGCCTTACAAGTATTTACTGAGACCGTGGAAAAAAGAATCCATCCATCCATCCACCTTCTGTACTTGCTTATTCTATTCAGGGTTGTGGGGGTCTGGAGCCTATTCCGGAGGCTATGAGTGCAAGGCAGGGAGCAACCCAGGATGGGGCACCAACCCATCACAGGGCACAGTCACTCACCATTCACATGCAATCAGCCAGACATATGGAGAGATCAACTGCCAGACAGTTTGAAAAGCAACCCACTGGTTTTTATTACACTTTAAACGTCTACTTTAGTTTAAAGTGTAATCTGTCAGAAGCAAGGCCATGTGCCTTTTTAAATGAGGGAGAGGAAATTTTATGTTGTTAACATCTTGTGTAATGAATTGACAGGTACATGGGTACATGTTGGAACAGTCAGTTACAGGGCATTCCCAGAATGCATTGCACACAGGTCAGAATGCCAAGTTTAGCTGGCTGGCTAATGGTGCAGCTGGAATCTCAGGGTCAGATCAGATGAGGCAATGAAGTGGGGAAGTGAATGGGCAGCGAATGGGCAGCAAATGAGAATCACTAGTTCTGTAGTTCCAGCTTAGTCTCTGTGGTCCATCTCCTCACCGTTTTGACCACTGGCTTTGCAGATTGTAGGTTCTTCTTGTAGGTAGGGAGAATATGTTCCATACAGTGGTCAGAGAGTCCCAAAGCAGCGCGGGTAACAACGCGACAGGAGTCTTTTAATGTGGTGGCGCAGTGGTCCAGTCTTCTCTTGTCTCTGGTAGGACACTGAATGTGCCTTCTGCAGTTTTTCAGTTCTTGGCTGAGGCTTGAGCTGTTAAAGTCTCCTAGATCAATGAGCAGGGAGTCTGAGTGTTTGTGTTCCATGTTAGTTATCTGGCCAGCCAGGTGTGGTAGTGCCTCACTAACACAGGCTTGAGGTGGAATGTAACAGTTACTGTATATATATTGTAACATACATATACACACACACTGTATATATGTATTCATATGTATGTGTGTTTCCTGCAAAAGCACATTACTGGTTTTTGCTGGAAATCCATTGTGTGGTGCTGATTCTATGCATCATTTCAAGAAATGTAAGTTTTACAAATGTTAAGGATGATTCCAGAAATGTTCCAAAAGCTGTAAGAGATTCCAGCCGAGTGCAGAAATGGACAGAAGCTTCAAGGTGACACGTTTGAAGAGATACTGACGCGTATCAACGTAAGTGCCAAGACAGCGTAACTGAGCATATAGCAAAGGGGTTCCTGATTCTCATGGAGGAGAAGGGCTCACTCTGTCGTGGTTTAGCTGGGCATACACCACGGCGTCCTGTAAGAGAAACACAAACTGCTGCTGTGCTTCACACCACATCCTCCCATCAAAGGGTTTCTGATCTTCAGAAGTACAATCACAAAATGCCATGGCTAAGTGGCCTAATTAAGAGAAACCCAATACAGATCACTGGGATATCCTCTACCTTTCCTTCACAGCATTTTAACACTAGATTGAACAATGTCTACAAAATTTACCAAATGGCTTACAGCTGTAACAAAGTTTCTTTGCCTATTGTAGCCAGCAGGATTCTGCATTGTGTAAGATTTCCTGCCCTCCCGAGTCGCCCAGTAAGGAAATCAGTAATTCCCTTTACTTACAGCGTCAACAGCACCTGTAAAAACAACAAAGATCAAGTTCAGGAAGGAAGCATTACCTCCTGTTCATTACCATAACCAGTGACAGCTTGTTTCCTCTGTTGTGAACACAAAAGACTCACTCCATGAGGGCCAAAAACAGCCCCATGTTTCTCGATTGCTTTGGCATACTTCATGAAACATTTTAACTATAAGAGCATTTCTTAAAAAAAAATTCATGCGTATAGCAGAACAGTAAATAGAGATGCACTGATGGATTGGCCAGAGACCAGAATCAGCCAATTTTCAGTGTGCTCGGCCGGAACCGGAAACCGGCCAATCAGGTTCATGTATTTCCCATGTGCCTCATGTCACACGTATAGCAGTGCAGGCAATAACCTAACAGCAGTGTGCACGCTCACAGCCAGACGCTAACATGTCGTTAGCGTGGAAGTTCTTCACTATGAGTAAGGACGACACAAAGCTTGCAATTTGTAATACATGTAAAGCCAACGTAAACTGTGGTGAAACATCAGAGGTAAACTTTAAACTGATTGTTAAACATATACAAGATGATCTTGAAAAGGAATAATCATTAAAATTGCAAAGCTAGATATTTTTTTTTTCCTGTGACAGAGTTAAAATGCTTTAGCGAAACTTCAACCCTCTGCGCTATAATGTTCGTACAGTATAAAGGTACGAAAAAGTTTGGGGGAAATTGTAAAGTTTAACAATTACTTTTATTATGAAAATAAAATTTTGCATTGAAAAAAAAGCTGATTTTTGTTTGTATATGCTGTCAATTATAGCTCTTAGAAAGATAATCGGCCGGTCACACTTGCAAGAAATCAGAATCGGCCAAGGAAATTGCAATCGGTGCATCTCTAACAGTAAGGTTTAGCTGCAAAAAGCTATAACTCACCCAAAACAATTAACTCATGTCTCAAAAGCAAATTATTCCACCAATGAATTAGTGAGTGCCACCAAAATGAAAAGTACAATCAGCATCGTTTTAACAATGAGAGTTAAAATGCTTAGATATATTGTCAGTATGTCAGTGTAGGTACGTTCCTGGGATCTATAATTCTGAATGATAGTCGGTTCCCACTTTCTCATTGTCACTGACTGGTCATTTTTCATTAGCGGACTGATACTTATTCATGTCAAAGACACCAGTTTCAACATTGCAAGGCTCTGCATTACAGTATGTAATGTTCAATGGCTTCTTTGTTCACAGCAGGCAAGTGGTCATGTTTATTTTCAGAAGTATACCGTTTTCGAGGGATCTCTCAAAAACACACGCCTCAGTCTAATTGGCTTGTTTTCAGTTAATATTATATGAGTTGAGATTCTTGGTCTGTTTTTGCTGACTTCAGTTTTTTAGACACCGCCGTCGGTAACGTCCACCCCTTTGCCCAGCAGAGGTGGACAATAACATGCATCATTCACACAAGGAACTGCCGGAATTATGTACTGGAAAAACAAGCCCCTGGAGCGACACAGATAAGCTCCGTAGCGATTAAGCGGACCGCTGGCCTCACCTTCACTGCAGTCGGCTGACTCCGCAGGCATTCCCGTAGCACACAGCAACGCTGACTTTTCAGAGCAGCAATCGGAATTCTCGCCATCTGGAACATAACAGTTAACTTTCATTTCAGTATTGTGCATTGAAACTCTGTACTAATGCTCTAGATTACATTAGATTAGATTAGCTAGCTAGATGGATAGATAGATAGATAGACAGACAGA
>JAAGVU020000044.1:3393848-3408742 GCA_011763525.2 Mormyrus iriodes | reverse complement strand
CGCTTGGGTGGCTGTGCGCTGGCTAATCAAAGGCGCTTGGGTGGCTGTGCGCTGGCTAATCAAAGGCGCTTGGGTGGCTGTGCGCTGGCTAATCAAAGGCGCTTGGGTGGTTGTGCACTGGCTAATCAAAGGCGCTTGCCAAATGCCAAACTGGGTTCATCGTTATTTACAAACCGTGCAAAAGTCTTAAGAAGGTAAAGCACACGATGTTTAAATGATCTTTATGTTGGTACAGAGCTATTACAAACCCTTGCTAGACCCACCCTAGTGTTTGCAGCAACCATCCGAAACACCTGTATACTTTTTGACTTGATCACTAGCCCCCCTCATTCGGCTAACCAATTCTTCATTGACTTTGTAAACTAGTTAAATTAAATAATTAATTGAACTGGTGGTCGAATGTGACGAGTACACGGAATGGCTGCGGTGCCCCCGAGGAGAGGACTGGGAACAAGCGGTGTTCATCTAGCCGTCCAGCAAGATATCAGTGACTTTTCAGAGAACAGGAAAAATTCCTGTTAGTTTTTTTTGCAGTATTCTTAATTTGTATATGTCCTAATGTTAAATTGTTCTGAGAAAATACACACTTACTACCCAGATAATTAGCTTTGAACATTTTGCACAGGACTGTACATGTTCATGGTCACCTACTTACACTTTAGCACTACAGTTGAACATCCACTTGCCTGATTTTCTTTATCCAGTGGTTAGAAATAGCAGCCGCACATAATGGTCAACAAAAGAGTGACACATATTAGTTTGACAACAGTTAAACAAAGAATAATGACTGAATTTAGAGTTTCCCCTAGTATTCATCAGGGGAGTAGATGAATGGATAGGGGGGCTGGGTCTTTACTGGGGGGGCTGACTGCAAACTATTCATGACTTTAGCCAATAAACACCCCCCCTAAAATAAGCCTAACAACACCCTTTGTTTTCGTTAAATGGTAGGATTTTAACTAATTAACAGACTAGTGTGATTTTACAGAAGAATGTCAGCCTGGGGTGATTTTGAAGGGTCTTGTACGTAACTCAGGGTATCATTTTCATAATGACTGATCTGGTGTATTGTGCTGGAGGCTGTAATGCCTTTGATATTTTGGTCATGGCTAATTGCCAGTGGTTCCAAGAAATCAGCAAACAGAGATGGCAGAGGGAGACCTACAGTGTTACCCCATCGGCAGGGACTCTGGCTGCTGAGGATTCATTCGTTTATTTTCAGTCATGCGATTTGAAGGAATTATGGCGAGATTGTTTCCCAGTAGGGGTGTGGGCAGGGGTTCTGGGCCCCAGGCACATCATATCTGATCTTCAGCCAAGAGCATGTACTGTATATTCTTTCTGTCTATATTATTTTGCCTATAGCATTTTAAATAGATAAATGATTTTTCCTTTTTTAAAGTTGGTTTACGATCAAATATCTTCCTGGTTTGTTGTTATATTTTAAATGGTCATGTCTAAGATTTTGTGGCAGAAATTTTGTCTATATGTTCTAATTATTATTGTTTATACTGGAGTTTCCCCGCTCAGTCTGGCTCTGCTTTTGCGGCTTATCTCTGACAGTAACCTTCTGTTCTCTTTCTTATCAGTGAAAAGATCATTTTCCTGGGCAGTACCGATATGCCCGTTTTCCCATGAAAATGCAGCTTTGGTAAACAAATCCAGGAACTGTATGATTGAACTAATGCACCATACCAGCTTCTTTTATGAGTCAGTACACCGATTTCAGCACTGGGGGGCGATGATGGCACACGCACGGGCGAGCTGTGCCGACAGCTGCAGTGGGGCAGGATGCCATAGCAAAAAAAAATATGCAGACTTGTAGTATATCTCTGCTGTATGTGTCTGACGGAAATACTAATGTCTGGTGTTTTGTGTATTATAGCATAATTTAATGGTGTGTGTCGTAGAAGAGCAGCAGTGTAACCATCCCAGGACACTGAGAAGATGCAGGTTGCTTCCATTGTATCTGTGTTTCCTCAGAAGGCTGTGAACCTCTGTTTAAATGGACACTTTGAAACGGTGAAGCACACTGGTCACATGGGGTGAGAGCATAAGCTGACCTTACATACGCAGCACTGCTTCATCAAGGATGAAAATGCTCTAGACGGGATGAGGCCTCCTGCCCTCCATATCCTGACAATAACATTCAACAATCACACTGCAGCCCTCTGACCCAAATCCAGCAGCTGTGTGCCTGTAGATCCCCAAACGTACAAAGACACGCTGGCTTGAGCAGTGTCCTTAACCTGAAAGACGACTCAGCAACCCTGTCAGTGAAGCAGAACGATCACCGTGTGCTAGATGAAGACTCATCCATATAACAGGCAATAGTTTCGCAATGATACTTTGATCTACACTGTGCTGATGACTATTTTAGTAGTACATGGAACTAGGCTGCTATGGACAAACCAGACTGGAGCATAGAGATTTTGATGCACCATTTGCTCGGTCATCTTTAACAAGAAGGTCCTGGTGGACAGCAGCTACATATTTAATACACACCTCTAAGCGAATATTATATATATGTTAGTATGACTTTCAGGTGACCTGTCTCAGTGTTCTGCATTCTGATTGGAGGAAAGTACTTATAAAACCAGTTCTGATTGGGGGAAGACAAAGCTAGCCTGGTATAATGCTTGAGTAGCCTTCAATTCTTCCACTTACAAGTACAGTTATCGTGACCAATGAATCGCGTGCAGCCCAAGGAGGTAAGTGGCAGGGAGGTGATTCACACCAGGGCTATAAAGACGTCTAATCAAGTAGGTAAAAAAACACCCCAGCAAGATGATGCCAACCCATGTCCTTCTTCCGCCGGTACTGCTGTGGGTTCTAATCCCACCTGTGTTTATAGTCCTGTTGCCCACTTACAGTCCAATAGCATGTTGACATCTTTTTCATCCTTCTCGAAACATATATATATTAATATTTTTTGTATATACTCTGTATTTTTATTATTATTTTTTTTTACTTTTGTTCTGCATTGTCACTGGAGTGGCACACCAAATTTCAACGTACACTGTTGTGTACACAGTGGAGGTATTCTATTCTATGTCTGTCCATTCATTCATTTTCTCATTCCTTATCCGGTCCTGGATCATGGAGAGGCCTGGAGCCCAGCCCAAGGAATCTGGGGTGCAAGTTCCCTAGAAAATCAGTGCAAGCATAGAGAGAACATACAAGCTCCACACGCACTCAGGATGGGGTTGGGATGCGAACCCACATCCATGGAGGCGTGAGACCAGCCCTTTTCTCCCCCTCAATAGCCTGGGATTAGGTTCATTAATGTCGCTAGTCTATAGTGTGTGAATGCCCTTTGTTGAACTGATATCCCATCCACTGATTTCCTCAGCCCTGTTTTTCCTGAGTTAGGCTCCAGACTTACTGCACTATCAGAAAAAATAGTACCAATTTGTACCTTTGAGGATATATTATTTGGGGCTATGATTATGACCAATGAATGGATGAACTGCAGCTTTTGGTGCCTAAAAACCAGATGCAGGAGGTGTGTTTTACAGCATGTAGAATCAGCGATTTCTATACCCCCATCCCTGGCTGGCAAAGGCGATTTCGCGGACAAGGTCCCTGTGAGCAGCATCGGTCATGACGGCTACAACACCATCTGACACCTTTATTGGGACTGAACAACTTTTCAAACTGATAAAAATATCCCCAGCAACATGATTCACCTGCATGTCTGGCAGCACAGGAAAAGGCGAAGAGAGCAGATACTGTACACAGTGCTTAAGCCAGTCAGGGCAAACAGGATCCGTGGTAGCGTGAAGGGAATTAAACGCCATGAACAGAATCAGACAAACTTCCTTGTTTGAACCGGGTTTAATTTTCGGTTGTCTTTGAAAATGAGTGTGTGCTGGACTCGGCCGAGACCTGTCACGCCTCATGCTGGGCTGACCCGGTCTCTGGTTCCCATCCTGCCAGCCCCCCCCAGCACACATTCCTGCCAAATAACCCGCGCAAACTCGGAAACGGAGCTTCGACGAATGCCTCTCTTAAAGTGAACGTAATGTGTCCGCGCTGCCGCCATCGTCCGCGGCAACAAGCCGACACGCCGCAATGTGTGTTCCGCGATCCCCCTTGTCCCGCGGCCGGTCCAGCACACGCCTCGTTTATGACGTCGCATCACTCCGCATGTAAATGACTCGGATCAAGATTAAAACCCAAGGCTCGTCAACATGGCAAACAGAGTAAAAACTCCCCAAGCAATCTCTGAGTGCAGGACCTCTGGTTACGAACGGCTGACCCAGAGCTTAGCGAAGCAACTCATTAGCAATCTGGGGCATAGGTGGCGGAATAAGTCATCCCACAGTGCTCCTACTCATGTGTAATTCAGCGCAGAAATCAAAGGAGAGAAATAAAGCAACAATAACAGACAGAGCCTAGTAACGCTTAACAGCTCCAGAAAGTTCCACTGTATGGCTTCCAGAAAGAGAGGGGGTCTCCGTTGTGCCCGCATCTAACGCTGTGATTCAGGTGAACCTATAATCTGGATGTCTTTTAAAACAGATGTCTTGCTATGTGATGCTGAAGTAACCATGGATACAACTGCAGTGTCCCCACTGCTCAGTATCGCCGCCCCTGAGTCCATTGCATGTGTGACAGATAGCTCAACACGTCTCACCGCAGATCACGGACCACATGCATATAAATAAAAAGCAGCTGCTGGTGGGTGTAAAACACAGATGAGAAAATGTGTCCACTCACAACTGGGGCACTATCACTCAGGAGGTTAACAGTTACATACATATCATACTAAAGCGGAATGTCAGCTACAAGACAATACTCAGACTAAAAAGACTCAGTAAAGAAATACTCAGTAAATGGCATTAAATGCTACAATAAAAAAAAATTAAAAATTAAAAAAAGGAAAAAGCGAAAGTGAAATGAGCTCTTTTCTGTGTGTAAATGTGAGGGGGCACTTGGTAGCACTGGGCGGTAACCGTTAACAAACGCAGGCAGCCGGACAAGGCATGGCGTACGCAGGGGGTCACATCCAGTGCCCGCCCAGGGAGAGAACCGCAAGGCCGGTCCCAGAGCCGGCCCCAGCTCCCTCGGACCCTGATTGGATCAGAATCACGCGGGATGGGCTGGCATGGCCGCCACAGAGGATGTGTATGGTGGGGTGGGGGGGGTGGGGATTACTGGACAGATGGCGGAATCGGAGGGAGCAGAAACAGACCCGCTGGCCAAGATGGGGCACTGCTGCGTGGAAAACAAGTTAATCCTACAAGCATTTGTACCCTTAAAGGTACCATTTTCCTAGTATTATTTAAGCGCCGCCTTCGAGGTGGTGGGGAAATCATTTTCAGCACTCCCCATAGCAGTGAGTCATTTTCTTTCTGTCCATTATACAGTAACAGCACGACCGTGTCCTGTGAACATTAATAAAAAATGAATGGTTCGTTGATATCTAAGTCTATATAACGGCACTGACGTGGCGACATTGTCAGCCTTTTCCCTAAATGCTTGTTTCCATACTCTCTCCAAAAAAAAGCCAATCCCAGCAGCCAGAGCACGCGTGCCTTTTTGAGAGGAGCGCCTTCCTCCACCCACACACCATGCCGGTTTCGTCAGTACGGTGTCAGAGGGCTTGCGTCAGAGACGTGCTGCGCGCGCGTGTGGCCCGGGCTAAACTCCACCCAGGCTCACCATGCGACTTGGCAGCAAAGGCTTCCTGCATGTGCCCTTATCGCACCTTGGAAACATTAATAAATGTAGGAAATGGTCGGCCAATCACATCGCGGCAGCTCGGGGCGTGACTTACGCTTGGAATCTGAGGAAACGGAGAGTGCGTGAGGTGTTATGGTATGGTGGATTTATTAATAAAAACATTTTAATAAAACGTGCAGGTCTCCTCTGTGCGAGAATCATGAGCAGATGGGATTTAAGCGTCACGTTTCTAGTTCACCCTGGTTCCTCATTTGCGTTCCTTTCCTCAGAATGGAGGGTAAACGCCTGCTTGCCCACTCACGTCCTTCTAGTCGTCCTAAATAACATAGGGACGGTCGTGAAAAGGGGTGAGAGGGGGTAGACTGTGTAGTTACAGCCACGCTTGTCCCAAGTATGTGGCTCAGTGCCTGTGATTGTAAGATCAATGGTTTAAGTCTCATCCATCACAGAGCATAATCATATCTTTGAGGGGTCCTTAAGCGGTGCCCTTAACTGCCCAAAGTGATCCAGGAGCCCTGGATAAACAGCTGGACTTTGTGTGTCCTCCAATTTGCAGTGGCAATCAAAACTGAAGAACAAGAGTGCTTTTTGTAATATCAGCTTATCTAAATTCAAGGTTATTCTAACATCATATTTCATCAGTTAAAGCTATGCCACAACACAAAATAAATGGTTTGAACAGGAAGTTTGAAGAAGGCATGCGAGCAAAATTAGAGAACGGTTAAATCTTTTTGTAGAAGAAGCCATCAAATGAATTCTGTCAACTCTCAGGAATTAATAGGAAGCACAGAGGCCCTTGTTTTCAGTGCCTGGCACATCAGCGGCCGCAGGGCATAACCGCTTTCTCACGCTGCTCTGAATTGATTTTGTTCCACTCGTCTTCCAGTTTCTTCCACAATTTGGTAACTCTAGTGGGTTTGTTTTCCATAATTTTGTCGCCAATGACCTTCTAGAGATTCCTGATAGGGTTCAGATCAGGACTCTGGGCTGGCCATTGCATCTCCTTGATGTTCTCAGCTTCACCCGTTTTGCAGGGTGGTACGGGGCACCGTCTTGTATAAAAATGACTGGCTGACTGGGTGATGCTTGTAGGATAGGAGCCACATGTTGCTGAAGGAGGTTTTAATACTCATTACCTTTCACCTGACCATGTAGCCGTGTGAGAGACCTGAGTCCTGTGGAGGAGAACGTACCCCACACCACGACACTCATCCTCCCAACTTTACTGACGTCTTCACACACTTTTGGTGGACTCTTTCCTCAATTCAGCGCCACAATTAATGTTTTCTATCTGAACCAACTAGAGTAAACTTGCTTTTTCTCACTGAAATTGACTTTGGGCCAGTTCTTCTCTGTCCTCAGCAAAGGGCCAGCCTGTCCTGGTCACTGCAGAGTCCATATTGTTCCAGATGACATCAGCCTTCATCCGAACAACCTGACATCACAGGGTTTTGGTCACCTTGGAGAGGTCCACCATCTTGCAAATTGCATACAATGTTGCCAAATAGATCGGGGTTGCCACATATTTCGAGATATTTCAGATTAGATCCAAAAACTGTTAAGTATAACAAACCGTTCTCTAATTTTGATCACATGCCTTCTTCAAATTTCTTGTTCAAACCATCTATTTTGTGATGTAGCATAGCTTGATGATGAAATATGATTAAATATGATTAAAATGTACCTATTCATCTTAGAATAACTCTGAATTCAGATAAGCTGTGACTTTGTATACTGCTCTAGTTTTTCCACTGTATGTGTTTGTCTCAAAGGGGATCAATGTATCTGTGAAACCAAGCTTTTCAGTGTACCTGTACAAACAGGAAATACAGCTTCATTCTGACAGAATGTCATGGAGGGAAACAGGAGTTGAGGGTCATGTGAGACTCTGGTGTTGCTGGGCCCATTAATCTCTTCTCCACAAACTCAGAAGCGACTCACTGCGGGGTCAGATGAAAAAGGAGACTTTTTACCAGTCTGCCAAAAAGCATAAATATAGTAATATGGGAAATGGACCATTTGGCCGGTCCCTGGGCAGGCCACGCCCCTGTCCTTCTGCACGCGTGACACAGACAGCAGACATGTACCAAATATAGGAGAGTCATCACGGGGGGGCAGTAGTAAAATAAAATTTAAGGCAGCCACGAAGTCTTTCTACCAATTACACAAAACCGAGACACCAGATTTTCTTATATTACATAAAAATAAAAGAAAGAAAATCAAAGAAAATCACTAAATTATTTTTATTTTTCAGAATAAGAAGTAACTGGAGCCACCATCAGTGTGCAAAGCTCACTTCCCGGCTGAGAGTGATCACTGACCAGTTTTAAATACAAATCCGGGGGGCCTGATCCAATTTTGAGGCTCAGTGTCCAGCATACATGGATTACCTATGTGCCAGAGGTAGGCTTGGCATGTGTCAGTACCAGGCTACCTGTGTGCCAGACATAGGCTTGGCATGAATCAGTCACAGGCTACCTGTGTACCAGAGGTAGGCTTGGCATGTGTCAGTACCAGGCTACCTTTGTGCCAGACGTAGGCTTGGCATGTGTCAGTACCAGGCTACCTTTGTGCCAGGCGTAGGCTTGGCATGGGTCAATCACAGGCTACCTGTGTGCCAGACGAGGACTAGACGTGTCAGATAGGGACTTGGGGAGCAACAGAACCTGCCAGAGAGGACTAACAACCCCGTCAGTGCTGCATGCGCTGCAGTCACACACAGCCGGGGAAATGCGACACACAAGCACAGCACCAGACACTCTGCCTTTAATTCTAGCTTGAATTACGGTAACAATGCCATCGAAGAGAGCTTAATCTCCTAAAGCGGGGCACTTCAGCTCGGCGTTTGCAGCCAGTCACGTGTCTGGTGAAAGCTCGGGGCGCCCTTCCGAACTCCCAGCCTCCCTCTGCAGTTACTGTGCCTTCCCTGCATGTCTTGCTGAATGCTGACTGAACGCGGGTCTCGTCTGCGAATCACACCGCCCCCGGCATTCCCGACGCAACCCGTTACATAGTTACATTTAGCTCGGACTGGATGCCACACCCAGGCAGCAGGCCGTCCCCTTTTCTGCTCATCGCCACTGTTAATCCATCCGTAAAACCGGCCTTTACAGCTACAGGGATCAGCGCATGCTCATTCTGCTGTTTGGGAAATAATCATTGGGCAGTTGTATAGCTCAACCCAGAAGGTTGTCATTTCGAATCCCAAAGGGCCTTAATCCTGAAAATTGCTCCTGGGGTGCCGGAATGATGACTGACCCCAAATTCACCCTCTAGGATATAGTAAAAATAAAGGATTCCTGCGTAGCCGTACTTGTGCCAGTGCTGGGTCCGGAACAGAATTACTAATGGTGCATCTGAGGTTACTGAGGGGGCACTAATTTCTGGTGGCGCACAATATTAATCTAAGGCTGCTATACTTATAAACCCCATATGACTTGTACTTGTACAAATGGCAAATAAAATATTATCATTCATGTTCCAGTTTTGGGGGGAAAGGGGATTAGTTCACCATCTCTACTGTCTTACGCTTTCTGTCACTCTGGTGTAATCTGGCCACCCCGGGCACTGAAGCTGTTCTGGTCCAACGTTCAGAACAGCAAGGAGGGGAAAAAGAAACAGGTATTGAAAGGGAAGAGGGCAATCCAAGTAGGAGGGGGACTAGCGGGTCTGTAATTTCATGCCTGTTTGTGTGTGTGTGTGTGTGTGTGTGTGAGAGAGAATAACTGCTGATATCAAATAGACGGAGTCATAAAGACACTCAGATCGCTGACAGCTGTGTTGCCGGGAGATCGATATAAGCGTCTCTTGGGGGACGACGGCAACGGCGGTGATGTGCCCCCGCCCCCGTGGGAAAGCGCCGGCCGACCGCCGCGTTTCAGAGAGACGGAAGTGTGCTATAATAAAACGGCCTCTTTCTTCTCAGGATACAAAACCCTTCCGGAATAAGCCCCAGTAACGCTGTATTTGGGCGTGAGAGTGGAGATTTTAAAAGACACCATATTGGCAACAGCAAAAGAAAGAGGAAAGAAAAATGAAATGGTTGCTGGGCTATGAAGGGGCGTCTGGGGGTCACGGTCTGGGCGTGTGTCCTGTGGCCGAGAGGGAGAACAGAACCCTGTCCTGCCCCTGGCTTTCAGCCCTAAGATGTGAACGTAGCACTTACATGAAGCGGCCCCTGTCCTACAGATGTCAGGCGTCATGGAAAAAGAACAAGCAGCTTTGAGATGTAAACACAGAGCCCGCTGCAGGCCCAGGAGGCAGCTTGTGCTGCATAGGAACCCAAACTGCTGAGAGGAGCAGCAGAGGATCCCATGTCCCCGAACGGTGGCGGAGTACCGCCTGTTTCGAGCCTTGTCTCCCCTACCTCACGCTGGGGAGCTCCACCAGAGAACTTTAACTTCTTCTGGACATCCAGATGATTTCCTTCACAGATGTTCTGACGGATCTGAAATAAGCAGGCCTCTTGACAGTGCCATCTTGACACCCCGGGGTTGGAGGACCCCAATCACCTGGAGAGCAGCCCTAATCGCCCTAAGGTAGCACACGCAGTTCCTAACAGGTTCTCTTAGGATGTATTTCGGTTTGTTGGCTACAGCCATGAAGGAAAGGCACAGGAAATCTCTCTGAAGTATCATCAGAAACGAAAAAAAAACCCTGCAAAACACAACACTTCACAGAAAAGGAGAGCGTGCAAAGAGCCGATTTCTGGCCTGTGATTTGGTCTCCTGGCTGGCTCCTCCAGCACGCTGTCGCTGCGCTGGGGGAGTCCCCCCCGCGCGATCGAAGCTTTCAAAATCCGCACACTTGAATCATGGGATTTTGGGAACCTAACATCTCAGGAAATTTCATCGTTTGGAGTGTGAACGGCGTGAGGGAGACCTGATTGCAGATGCCGAGATCGATAAGCACCGCGAGTTCGATTCCTCTCGCTAGCCCTTGGCTCTCACATCACTCAGGTGGACCCCACCTCCCCCAAATAGGTCTTCTGGTTCCTGTTACTTACACCCACATCTGGCATGTTTGTGAAAAATCATTTCAGCGCCGAATACTCTGGTTTCCATCTATGAAGTCCTTTAATAACTCATGAAAAATCACCCAGTTCCTTCCAATACACCAGGAGGAACAAATATTCATCATCCAAAGCGATGATTAGTTCTGTGTCACTGCAAAAAAAGGACCATTGAAAATTCTTATACTATTAAAGGACAACATGCAAGAACAGAAGGGGTTAGAAAAGGAGCAGGAAAGAAAAACAACTTTCCACACGTCTGTGGATAAAGGAGTGACAATTAGCAGCCAAAAATGGAGAAAAGCTAAGTGGGACGTTAGCAAAGCAGAGAATTACTTTGTTGGGGGACAGGGGGGCATGCCTCGCCCTCTCTGGACGGTGGGGCGGGTGTCAGGTGCCCAATGATTTACGTCCTTAGTAACCCCTGACTGGGACATTACCTGCCCTGCTGGGGGTTTTACAAGTCCCGTGGAAAGCACTTCCGCTTAATCTTTGCAGATTATTTTGATTATTCTGCATTTGACCCCCCACTACTCTTTTTCTGAAATGGGGATTTTACAGAAATAAAGCCAGTGTCCTCTTATCCCAAACTCTGTGTAACTCCGTATAGTATCCAGAAAACGACTTCCAATGCTACTAGAGTCCTCTGTGTGTGTGTGTGTGTGTG
This sequence comes from Mormyrus iriodes, assembly GCA_011763525.2. Lineage (NCBI taxonomy): Eukaryota > Metazoa > Chordata > Actinopteri > Osteoglossiformes > Mormyridae > Mormyrus > Mormyrus iriodes. The sequence goes on along the minus strand of JAAGVU020000044.1, from coordinate 3,397,376 downwards.
TGTGTGTGTATGTGTGTGTGTCTGTGTTTATAGCCGGATCCTACAGGTGTGTGTGTGTCTCACATCCCATGTGTATATTAAAATGATTTTTCAGTCAAAAGACTGCACTAGTAATGTATTGTATATATATTATAATATACTCTCTATACCATAATATAATATATTTGTAAGTATTTCACCTATCAAACCTTCAGCACTGCTGTTATGCCCACATCTGTATCAGTAAATATTCATTCCTATACATAACATTGTAGTTGTATATTCCATCCATCCATCCATCCATCCATACCCTGCTCAGGGTTGTAAGTATTTGTATTTAATGTATTTGTTTTATGTATCTAGAATGTACGAGTGTTACATTCCGAGAAAACACCTACTCCCACAGCACAGGGATGGACAAACCATTTCCACCAGTGGGTTGTGCTCTAAGGCGTTGCCCAATTCGGGGTGTAAACGTGTGCATCCACAGCTGTAATTTCTCTGGTGACCAAGCTGCTGTCCTGACAGTTCTGACCTTTATAAGCCTGTCACTGATGGTATTTCACTGCCTCGGCGCCGATAAAATATCAGCATTTTACATTTTAAATGAACTCCGCAGGCATTTTTGTCTTAGGGTGACACTTAACGGTCAACTTTGGGTTCTGATCCGCGTATCTCAGCCAAGACTCTTTGTGGGGGGATGAGAGGGAGGCAGGGTACAAACCACTGCCATTCCACACACAGACACAGATACAGACACAGGCACACACACACACACACAGACACACACACACACACACACAGTCCATGTATTCATATCTTTATGGGGACTCTCCATTCATTTCTATGGCAAAAACGTTAATCTCAACTATGACAACTTTAACACATTTAGGATTCTGTGCCTGTGATCGGAAGGTTGTCAGTTTAAATGTTTAAAGAGTGCGGCCAGAAAGGGACACCTTCCGACACGGATGTCCTGCAGGACAGCCAAGGACTGGGAAGCAGGAACCATAAACTGAATACTGAAAACTGGGGTCCAGCACCCAGAAACTGAGGGTCAGACTCCAAAGCCCGGTCTAAGACTGGCTGACAAACAAGCATTACGTAGATCCTCAGCAGCCAGCTTTAGACTGCTTCAGCTCTGTCCTTCCACTTTAAACACCCCAGAAAAGCCACAAATATCTAAAGGAATCTGACTCAAATTCCTCCGAATGGGGATTTACTGTACTTGTGAAATCGTTACTATTCCAGGCTTCACCTGTCCGGGAAATGAAGGAAGAGCAAGAGACTTGAAAGAAGCCATGTAATTCAATCTGCTGTGACTTTTGGGATGTACACATCACGGCACACTAAGGCCAGAAGCAGGTCGGTAACTAGGGCACATTCTCGGATGCCATGTGTGCCACAGACCTGGAGGGTGAGACTTAAAGCAGGCTAATCTATGTGAGCACCTAAAGGCAGCTGGTGAGTCTCGCTTTCACGTCTGACCCATTACTAAATGTTCTGTCCCGGGCGGATTAAGAGCGGCTGGGATTTAATCAGAGGCTGAGAATCGTGACCCGGGCGTGCACGTGATGCTTCGATAAGCGGTGTGGGGAAACAGGAGGCAGAGCTGCACTGGACCGGCGATGACTCCCCAAGGCCACATCTGGGACCGGACTACAGGCAGTCACGAAGCAGCCTCAGATTCAGGGCACAGGAGGGGCCTACAAGAACACACACGAGGAAGGGCTTGCTGCCATGGCAACAAAATGTTTAGTCCATAACTCATTCTGAAACTACCCTTTATTGTTTCCCCAGCACCAAAGAATGTGTCCTGAAGCCCACCCTTCTGCTGTGAACTCTCAGTCTTTCAGACAAGTCCAGCACAACTCTACATTTCATACCACCTGACAGTCCCAAAATGAGAGCAGGGCCTGTAAATCTTTCAGGCCGGGAGGAGAGGGCTTGGCTGCGAGCAGCTGGCTGCATGCTTTCCTTTAGCTAAAGCATAAAATAAGCGGCGATATGCTGGAAGCAGGGGGACTGTGAGCAGGTTTCTCCATGACCCTGAAGGCTCACGGCTCTATAAATATGAAGCTATAAAACTAGCCCTGCAGGTCTGCACTGGTTATTTTAGCTAATCCTAACCACCGGAATAGCAATTTATCTACAATCTGAGCCTCAGTGTCTTACATCTGCAGAGATACCATATGCCACTGAATAGAGAACTCCAGTGTTAATGATTATATGTTTTTTATGCTAAATGAAAATCATTAAAATTCCGGTTTGTTAATGAATATATTTAACTGTGTTGATCATCCACAGTAAACAGCTGTAAAGATGTGTAAATTCAATCTCGCTGGACAGGTTAATTATTTTTATATCAATATCAAGAAGCGTGACAAATCAAAGTAAAGTAATTATTATGTTAATATTACAAGGCTGTGAATCATTTGCTGGATTGATCTGTGCGTGTGAAAAGCAGCGAGTTGGAGAGAGGGTTTGTTCTGAAGTGTGGGTTTGTTTTGAGAGCGTGATTGTGAAGTAATCTTCTCAGCCCAGTGTTCTCATGTAAGGCTGAGTGGCAAGGATGAGGGCTAATCATAAAATTATAATGTGCAAACCCTGCTGCCTTACACATATACTTTAACAATAAATAGTCTTTTCCCTCAGCGAGCTCAGTTATGTGCCCAGCAGGTCGAAATGGATGCTGACAACAAGGCCTTAAATTCCAGAGCATCTGAATGAATATTCAAGAGTGTTGGCCACAGTCACCAATCACTAGGCACAGGAATATTCACATGGCACTTCGGTCAAATCACCAAATCCGAGGTAAACTGATTAATATCAACAAGATCACCAATTACCAAGTACATTATTGCATATTCATAAGAGAGCCCAGTCATGATGGCCAATTCAAAAGGAGGCTGATAAATATTAATTAGAGAGCCCAGTCATGATAACCAATTGAAAAGGAGGCTGATAAATATTAATTAGAGAGCCCAGTTATGATGACCAATTGAAAAGGAGGCTGATAAATATTAGAGAGCCCAGTCATGATAGCCAATTGAAAAGGAGGCTGATAAATATTAATTAGAGAGCCCAGTCATGATGACCAATTGAAAAGGAGGCTGATAAATATTAATTAGAGAGCCCAGTCAACTGTTGCATATACAGAAAAGCAAAGCTAAGGTCGAGCACACTAATGAATATTCGATGCAGAGTCAAAGCCCTGATCTCAGTAGTGACTGGTGTGTCAGTTTTACAGTCTCACTATTGCAAGAACTCATACCTTTAGTCTGGACAGTTATTCAGGATTTTTCTCAGTAATGCTGCTGGTGAACAAAAGCCTCTGTGCCTGTGATCAGAAGGTTGCTGGTTTAAATCCCCTGGGCAGCAGAATAATTTCACCACTGTGCCCTTGAGCAAGGTCTTTAAATAAAAAGTTTATGTCACACAGAAAGTGAACCCATAACTGTAATATAACAGCATATATATATATATATATATATATATATATATATATTAGCTCTGATAGGTAGTTACTACAAAAATAAACATTTTCTA
>JAAGVU020000044.1:3379398-3393748 GCA_011763525.2 Mormyrus iriodes | reverse complement strand
ACAGCATATATATATATATATATATATATATATATATATATATTAGCTCTAATGTGGATTTACTACAAATGTAAACATTTTCTAGGAATGAACATATTGGCCTGAGCATTCGACAGTCCGTTTGCATGACTCATTTCCATAGTAACTGGACTATTCCCTGCATGGCCCGCAGCAGCATCCGCTGCAAAAAATGCGATGCAAATATATTCAGGCGCATCGCGGAGTTGGCTGTGCGTGCTCTCCAGCGCTGCCGAGTCGCCCCCATCCCTCGCCGAGCCCTCGGCCGTCCCCTCGGACCTGGAGCCCGTCCCGGGCGCATGACATCATCAGATTGGCAGAAGGGCGGCCGGGCCGCTCTCCTGCCCCCAGCATGTGGCTGCAGCCCCCGGCGCTCAGGCCGGCCGTGTCCAGGCCCCCAAGGCTACGACTTTCTCTGGCTGCACCTCATCCTGTGACATAGCTCAGCTCCAGGCTACTCTGGAAGCCCCCCCCCATTTACTACAGTAAATAATGTTTCATTATACTGTCGATTGCAGGCTGACACCTGAGTACAGGGTAACGAATTTCATTAAGTGCAGGTCGATAGTGCATTTATATGCATTCATAGAGCATTGATAAGCAGCATGTAAATGTATCTTAACATATCTCAAAACATTGCATTCATTACACATTCAATGATATATTCAATGATCTACTTCAATGACAGATCCTTCAAAGATATACTAGCTTTAACGTACTATACCACCCAAAAGTTTAGACACGTTTTGCCGCTTACAAAGGAGAGTGACAGAGTGTCGCACCACATGACCCGACCACCTGACCTAAACACAGTAGAAATGGTTTTGGAGAAGTTTGACCAGAGAGTGAAGGAAAAGTGGCCAATGAGTGATGGAAAATATCTGGAAAAGCATCCCAGGAGGCCACTTCATGAAACTGGCATAGAGGAGACAGTAGGGTCAGCCAGTCCCAGAAGCTATTGGGGTTAAGGGCCTTGGAACTGGCCACCTTCTGAGTCAGTCCCAACCCACAGAGCTGCCGCACCCCCAATCATTAATTTTTTTGTTAAATACTTTTTTAGTTAGCGCATAATTCCATTTATGTTATTTTATAGTTTTGATGACTTTATAATTATTCTGAAATGCAGAGAATAGTACAAATACACCTTTCTATGGGTAGATGTGGCCAAATGTGTGACTGGTGCTGTACATTAATAACAAACATTATAATCATATGATTGCAGAATATTGCACATTACTAGATATGAATGCAGTACTTTAAGGTATGTTAAGCTACACTTGCATGCTGCTTATGAATGTTCTATGAATGTGTTATAAAGGCATCATGATATCATGGTGCAGTTAATGTAAAGCGTTACTGAATACAGGCAGTTCCCGGGCTAAGAACATCCAGCTTACGGACAAACCGTACTGCCATAAAGCCTATTATATTAAAAATACATTTCTTCATAATTAGGAACGCACACTACTCATAATGCTCGTGAAAACATTGCACAGCTTCGGCGGTTTGCTGGCTCTAGGTACAGTACAGTACCATATGTACTTACTTGTATTATTATCATATAATAATTATTACTATTATATACTGTTTTTCAATTTGTCTACAAAGTGGACTTAAAGGCAAGCTTAGGAAACAGATCCCACTTGTAACCTGGGAACCACCTGTACAGTTACTGCTGTTAGACGCATCATTCTTTCATTGTTGCTTGTATTTTATATAAAATCTGGAACAAACCAAAAGCACATTATTGAGGGGGGTGCATTGTAAAGCTAGCCCGTACCACCGGGTGAGTTCTGCGTTGGCGTGAATGAGTAGCATCTTGAGTTCTATAAACAGACAGGAAGGTGGGTTCTACTGACCACAGCAGGTCCCAGCGAGGGGATTTTCTCCAACGGTGTGGAACTCTGCCACTCAGCTTCCGGCGGCGAACCAAGGCGGAACCCGAGGTCCAGAGGGGTGGGGCGGGAACACGGATGGGACAGGATGGGTCCCAGTCATTATTATCATGCATACACGCAGCCCAGGTTATGGAAAAAAGAGACACAGAGCTCATCCCAGCAGACTCAGGGATATGCAGAGCGGGCAGAATGAGATGTAATCAAATGAAAACTGTCTGGAATTAGCTGGGGGGGGTGGGGATTAGCACATTGGACAGCAATGCCAGTGTGTGGGCTGTCTGCTTAAGGGCTTAATGCTACAGGTGTGGAATATGAGCTGAGGAAGCGAGGTGAGATGGACCAAGGGTCCGAAGGGGGGGGGCAACCCTGTGTTGGGATCGACAAGCAGCAGAACAGAATTACAGGCAGGAGGTGGGAGGAAACGGCGGGGAAAGAAGAAGGTGCGCTGCCGCGGTGATATCCATCAGCTGGGCCTCGTTAACACAAACATCTCATTAACACCAGCAGCGAGGTGTGAACAACCACAGCAGATGCTACACGATCCACACGCTCAGCTGAAAAGAAAATATCTGTAAATAGCAGTGTACCAGTGGCTTTTTTAATTTACAGTGGGATAAAGCAGCAGGCAAAAACATTCACAGCCCTGAGAAGCACACAAACCCGTTCTGTGGTTCTGTCGGGCCTCTGGCCCGGACTGCGGACGCGCCCCCGCCAAACTGGGAAACGGCCCCCTGGCGGACTATCGTGGCTGATGCCGTCACCCAGAGCCAACGGAAGGAGGCAAACCAACAAAGCGACCAAAACAGCAGCGGGCAGCGAAGAAAGAAGCAAGAGACCAGCCTCACCGCGGGCAGAGAGATAATTTAGCCCTGGATCGGAGAATGTCAGCTGCTGGGCACATCTGGTGGGGGGGGGGGTACCACCTGGGCCCCCAGCACCCTGGGGAGGGGGATTAGACCAAAGTCTTTAGCAGACATTAGTTAACAAAACTCTGTTGTGCATAAATTAATGAGCTGAATTTGCGGTTACTGGTTCATATCCCGGGGGGGGGGGGGCTGTTCCACAAAGCACTGGAGGGCTCCCATAGAAAGCTTTCTGTATAAATGGGCAGCACTGAAAAATTACTGCTGCAACAGAAAACCTTCGGTTAGCAGTTTACTCCACTGTTTAGCCATTCATCTTCCAAATGCGGATCCAGTACAGGCTTCTTCGGGGGGTTGGGGGGGGGGGTGCGCAGGGTGCAAGGCTAGGTCACACCTTGGACAGAATTCTGGTCTACTGTGGGACACACACAGGTACACAGACTCACACACACACATTTGTATGCATATCTTTGTGGGGACTGTCCATTCATTTCTATGGGTATAACCCTAATCCCCAAATATGACAATATTAACCCCTACCCAGCCCTAACCTTATCCATGAGTAACCAAACACAATACAAGACTTTTGGTATTTTTAGTTTTTTGATTGCACTGATAGATTTTTATAAAATTCTGTTTCTCCTTGCAGGAACCAAAAAAATGGTTCCAACCATGTAAAAATAACAAATTTTTATGACATTGTGGGGACATTTGATGCCTATTTGTCTAAGTGTCTCAGGAAAGCATAAGGAAATTGCAGTCTCTTGAAGACACCCATGTGAGACAAACTGCACATATTGAGGGTAGGGACAGAAGTCAGACGGCCAGCCCTGGGGGCAGCAGCGTTTCCCACCGGGCCGCGGTGCAGCCGGCTACCTTTTCTGGCCATTTCTTGGAGTTTACACATTAATTAACTAATAGAAAATGATTAAAATGATATTCGAACCATTTTGATATCTGTCCCTCTTTAGTCACCTCAGCAATTGCTGTACAACATTTTACTTTCACGGCGCATGACGTGGCAGTTTGTCCGAAAGGTGACCCTGCTTTTTTTAGGATTTTTGTCAGTGTGAAAACACTTCTGAGAACCACTGACCCGAGGCCAGCGGGAGGTGTGCACACATCATCCACAGGAGGTTAAATAACCTCGAATAACGTGTAGCTTACGGCCGCCCTGTGACTACCTCACCCAGGATGACGTGATTCCGATTACTCCCCCCCATCCCACCTTTGAACGGTGCCACCCTGTGAATAACGAGCGCCGTGTCACACGGAAGGTGATACCAAATCAGCAGTAAAGAGAAAAGAAAATCCAAGTCAGATCTTCACAGCGGAGACTGTGGTTATATCACTGTTGGTAGCACAGGGCATGTAAGGATGCCTCTCATCTCTGCCACCGTCTGTAGGAAACAACCCGAAGGAAGAACACACATCTGGGGGAAGTTAAAGGAGCCCCCTAACCCAGCGGATCTACAGTGATCAAGCAATTTTTCCAAAGAAACTTAAAAGGAATTTTTAAAGCGTAAAAGCACCGAGCACAGATGACGGGGGAGGGGGTGTACCTGCTACAGGGAAGGAGCCAGTTTCAAAGTGGAAGAAGAGACTGTCCTGGGGTTAGAACCTGCCTTAAAACGAGGCGTGTAAACACTACCTCCACAGCACCTGTTCAGCTTACTGATGAAAACGGCCAATGGGAAATTCAGCTGCAAAGCCCCTTTTCAAAGTGTCCGCAGCCAACGGGCAACTTATCAGACGGATTGGCTAGTTGAGCTTCTGGAATGCAGATATTCTGCTGCTGGGTCAGTTTTATATCTTCAGGCCTACAGAGGAGTGCACTGAACTGCGGGGAGAAAGGAGGGAGATTTTTAGGACACTATGTAGCGGGCTGAGGACTAGACAGACACAATGGGTCAAGGACTGGATCGACATTATAAGCTAAGGTCTGGATCAACGTAACATGCTGAGGCCTGGATTGATACAACAGGCTAAGGTTTAGATTGACGTAATGGGCTGAAGTCTGAATCGATACATAACAGGTCGAGAACTGGCTCAAAGTAATGAGGCCTGAATTGACGTAATAGGCTGTGGACCACGTTGACATGACGGTTCGCGGACTGGATTGACAAAACAAGCTGAGGACCAGATTGACGTAACAGGCTGAGGCCTGGATTGATTGAGTCATGGGTCGCAGGCAGACGGCGGCTCTGACAACTCAAAGACTGGATCCGTGGCGCAATGGGCGCCAATTAGAACTACAAATCAGCCGTCTGCTGCAAACAGCATGTCCGCCGATGTGGACGACTGGCTTCTCATTGGCAGCTTCGCCATCCGCGCTGTCGTAGTTCCGCACGTTCTGTGAAACGCATCCAGTAAATAAACATGAACTGGAAACAAAGCAGAAGACAAAATCTGCTGACACTAGATGCGACTCGCGTGAATCTCCATAAACGCTCCCACACTGCTTACGGCGGCCATAATGTAATGAAATTGCGCCATCGTGAAGCGTCTTCTTTCAGCACTGAAAGGAAAATGTCACTAAACCCTTAAAGACAACAATTTTGTTATTCAGCTTTAACAATATCAACAAAAACCCTTGTTTTTTGTGAGTAGCGTTCAGCATGGTAAATTGTGAAACGGAGCGTAATTTTCACACTGTCTGCCGGACAACAGATTCGAGATGCTTTGTTGGGGCCGAATGGATGCACAGGGAGCTGTAGAGATGAGGGCACTTGCAGACGCCCCCCCCCCCGCACGCCCTGCCCGGCCGAAGGAATGTCCCCTCGGACTTGGTATTTAAATCCACCAGCCCGGCCTCCTATTTTCGGTTCAGCTGCCGAGGCCCAATCACACTTCCCCACATGCCTGTCACCGAGACTAACCCTGCGTCTCTGCCTCCTGTCACCTGTGCCCAAAACGCACCCCCACCCCCTACAGCCACCATCTACTGTGACAGAGAGAGTCTGACCATGAAGATGCAATCTTTGGCCTGAGTTCCCTGCAGGGATTGTGCCAGTTATCCCAGATTAAACTGCCCCCTCCTGCCCTGCCCAGTATGGGATGAAAAGGCCAAAAGAGGAGTCCTTTGGCTGAGTGAAGTGAATCCTCCCTTATTTATGAGTGATGATTGGCACAGGATTTAAAAAAACTTCCTGACTGAATCCCAGGGGCAATTCTGGGATTGTTAAAATTGGGGAGCTTAGCAGATGCCATAATTTATAGAGAGGGGCCAACTTATCGTTAGCCAATGACAAGCTTGTAGAGGTGAGTGACAGGGGAGGGGGCACTCCAAGAACCAATCAGCTTTCAGATGGGGCCAATGGCCCAGAGGAGGAGGGAGGGGCCAGTAACTGAGATATATGTAATATTGCCTTCAGGTCATAATATGATTACACAAAACCAATCAGCAGAACACTAAAAATGTCCTCCAGACCATTGGTTTTGAGGGGATGGAACAGGAACGTTTCACTGCCATCCTTGCGACTTAATGGGTGACATACTGAGAAAACATTCAAAATGAACCATATTTCTGTTTAAAACCCCTGAGAGATGGACCATTGCTTCCAGTCACGAGGTTTAAGGACCAGGCAGTCATCTGATGGAGCCGTGACCCAGAAACGAGACGTGCCACCTTCCTGGCACCATCTACCAACAGGCTCCACTCTGTGTAGTTCTGTGTACCTCAGCCTAGTAAGAACAGGCCCCCCCAGCTAAGTAGACCCTGACTCTCCTCACACGCCGGTGTGGCTTCTGAGGATCACCGGAGACACACGGTGAAACCTGGCGTTCTCTGCAGAGGTACCAGGGATCCATCAAACCCCTAAGATGGAGTGACCAAGGGAAAAAACAGGCATTGCTTCTCCCCACGCCTTAACAGCCCCTCATATGTGTGCTACAGAATGCCAGTTATGCTCCAACTTGCCAGGGCTTTTTAATCCCGGGCCTTAATGTGATTTTACACTTTTTAGGTGGGTTACAGCAACTTGATGCTGGGACTGTACAACACAGATAAGTCCGATGGACGACCCAATCGAAGCGCCCCCCTCCCAGCCTGATACAGACCGATTCTCTTCCTTCTCATTGATGAGAAAATTGATTACAAAATTCTCACTGACATTTTTGAAAAGTCTGAGGGTTTCGATCTTTCATTTTTGGTTATAGTTCCACCACAGACCAGCATTTAAATATGCCGTCCCATTTCTATACCGACTTGTCCTATGCAGGGTCAGGGGGGTCAGGAACCTATCACAGAAGCTAAGGGTGCAAGGCAGGTAATGGCCCAGGACGGGGCACACACCATTCACACTTACAGGCAATTTGGCAACTCTCATTAACCTCAGCGCACCTTTTGGACTGTGGTGGTGGGGGGGGGGTACCGGAGAACCCAGCGGGAACCCCACCACATCGGAGGGCATGCAAAATCCACACCTGTAGAGCCGGGGCAGAGACTCAAACTCAGGCCCCAGGTGGGTGAGACACCCCTGTGCCACCGTGCTTTAAACACACCTGTTTAATTCGTACTGCTTGAGATACAGTGAAATGAACATGTTTGTCTATAGCAGCCTGGAGCACAGTTCTCACCCTTCAAATTGCTATGACAGGGGGCTGAATGGACGCATGGGGAGCCATAGTGCTCAAAGAGCCTGTTACTCACTTTCTCACGGTGAACACAAGCTGCACGGCCAATCAGCACACGCTGGCTCTCAGCATGGTTCTGAGGGCACATATTAGCGGGGAGGGAAACAGTTATGTAGCAGCTGGTTTTGGATCTGTAAAGCTGTATGCTGGACACCGAACAGGCCGTCCAGCTTTTCTGCATTTTGACAGCTTATGAGTTTAGGATTTGTTTTCTAAACGTCAAAGAAGCTGCAAGAGATGGGCTAAATTTGGCAGCTTGTCATCCTCTCTGACAGCCACACTTGAATCCCTGCCATAGCCTTTGGTCCCCGACACATTTCCTCGACTTACTAACGGAGATCTAAGCTGCCTTATTTATTTACATGTTTAGCACTTACCAGAAGCAATTGCACTGTGTGCCGTTATGGGTGTTTCTGTCTTGTTCATAGGAACAGGTTATATAGCACGTTTTCAGAGGCATAGCAGCAGAACCTACCCTGAGATGGGACCCTGCACGATCGCAGTCAGCGATGGCTGCTACCATAATTGGCCACGCCAAAGGCCGACACAGTGATGGCGTGAATATCACCCTCCGCGTGATGGGGGCGGTGGTACTACGCAGGCAAGGCGGGCCGCATACGTAATCGCCGCGTAGGCAATCGGCACGCAAGCCCTCAACTTCCTGTCAATGTGTCGCGCGGACGTGTGGGCCGATGGTGGGCCGGGCGGTGGCCCATTCCGAGCTGGGCCTACAGGGCCGGTGAGTCAGCCGGGCTGGAGGGTGGCCAGGCCCCAGCTCGACGTGGACACGATCTCCTCACTGTCTCACTTACAGGATTCGACAACAATGTGAAACGGTCCTGCATAGAGTATGTGATTAAGCAGGATGCCATTTGTGTAACTGCTCATACCATTTGGTAACTTATCGTACCATATAAATGGGTGATCAACCCCCCCCCCCCCCCGTGAAATGTACTGATGGGAAATACCCAGATAAGTGAAAAATTACTAAGCCCTCCCTCCCCCTTGGTCAGCGAAATCAACCAAGGGTGTTTTGAGTGTATTTACATATTTACTGCCGCATGTGGTAGCCCAATACCACGAGACACACATTAAAACAGCACTTGCAAAATATAATAAGATCCACTAGGGAGGAGGTCAACGGCACCATTAGAAATAGCGTACCGCATCTCCCGCCAAACGGGGAGGCTGACACGAGATCAAACATGGCAGGCAGAGCGGAAAGACTCCCAGCTGTGGGACCTCCAGCACTTAGCCGCCGATTGGCGGGTGTGGCGGATCGCAAAGCCTTTCAATTAAACGGCGCAGAGCCGGGCTTCTGTGGAAGTCGGCGAGGATTTAGTCCTAGAGACAGCAGTACACGGTGACCTCATTGTGCCACCGCCCATCTTGACGGGCATGCCAAAGCCCACAGCTCGCCAGAGCTTCCTCCTCTATGGAAATTTGGCTTCGCCCGACATTTCTATGCGGGAAAGACATGAGGTGAAGATTTGGAGTGGAGAAAACAAACAGTGGCAAATGGGGCCATGCGGGGAACGGGATGTTTGGGATGCTGGACAAAAACAATGCAGACAGTCACACACCCCCTTCTTATGGAAGCAAGCGTTTCTTTGAAGCCTTCTGGACAGCAGGAATTAGAGAACCCTGATTCTACTGTGTGCTGAGGAACCAGCCCAGAGATACTGGGCTCTGCACAAAGCAAACCAGCACAAGCGTTCAAAGCCGGCCGAGATGCTGCAGAGAAAATCCTGTGTTGTCAAACAATCAAGTCTGATCCAGCGATCAAACTATTTGTAGTGTTAAATTTGGAGTGCGGTTCAGATTCATTTATGACTTTGGGATGCCAGTTTACTGAAATCATGTCTTTCAACCCAAAGTGATTCATTCTCTCTGGTCAGTGGTAACTGCAGAAAATAAATATCATTTGTCCTGGTAGAGTTTGTAATAAACCTACAGTCATGTTCCACAAAACTAGACTTAATACATTCTGACAGTAATCTCACTGGCTGCCCGTGTAAGTATATATTATTCGTGAATTTTGTGTGAGAACTTCTTTTGAAGGACAAAGTCATTAAATAGAAGGAGACAGAATGTCATCAAAATCTTAGAATCAGCTGCCCGTTTTTCGTTTTTGTTGAATGAAACATAAATTGACTTAAATTAAGGCATAAATATGTCGAATGTTGTGCCTTAGAATTCGGATCCAGTTCTTACTTTACTTCCTTACCGTGTTACTGCTTAATGACAGAGGACTGGTGACTAAATGTATGAGTGTGAATGCCCTGTGATGTACTGATATTAAATGTAAGGCGTACCGCTGTTAAGCAGTTATTGAACAAGAGCCAGCAATAAGCCCCCATATTCACAGTAAATTTTACATCCGTACTCTTCCAGCTAAGAATCCTTGACTTTGCTATGTCTAATATACATCGGCTACTATTAGCAAAACTTGCAACGTTAGACATGTGACATATTAAGAAATTCCTTAGGAATTACGCCTTTGATGTGCTCAATTTAGAGCGATTGCCTAGGAGGGCCTGAATATCCCATCACATATACGACAGGTTCTATTACTTGGCAGAAAATGTCTGAAATTTTCATGCAGGGAAAGTTATCAAGTTGGAGAGGATCTGTTCCTCCTTCACCCGGTAGAATTTGAGTTTTTTAGGTTCGCAGGGACAAAAGAAATCCGCTCAGTCACCTTCGACTCAAAGGCCTGTCTGTCAGTTGTCTTATTTCATCTTTAAGCTTTCCCACGTTGCTGTCATTAAATGCTATTTGTGTCTTCCATTTCTACTCAGCGACGCCCACAGCACCTTCCGAACGGCTAAGTAAATATGATTTAAAAAAAAACTGCTTTTCACAAACAAATGACAGTCTTAATTTAGGAACTGCTCAGCACATGTTGCAATCTTTCAGAAAGCTATCTTCCAGCAACAGAAAAACAGACACTAATTGAACACAAAGTGATGGTTTGCTAGATAATTACCCATCAATCAGGGAGGCCGGTCAATAGGGGCACAGAAGGGGAGTTCATTAGGAAATGCTCTCTATCAGAGATCACCTGCACAGGCCGCGGGGAGAGGTGCCTTTAAATAGGTTACATGTCAGGCCTAGAGGCAAAAGTCTTATCAGCATGTAAAGAAGGACCAAGATTTAGTCAAGATGTACAACGGACAAGAGGGAGATGGGATGAGATTAGCAAAAATAAAGTCCTCTAAGGGAAGGCTGGAGAAACACTTCAGATGTATCTGTTTTGTGGTTATGTTCAGATGAGGCCTTCCCACACTTATCTGGACACAGGCACACTTGCTTGTCAATGCCTCCGTTACAGCTCAGATATCAGCGCATTCACGCACGTCCCACGCTGACATTTCACGCATTTGGGCCACGCTCCTGCCCACAGTGAGATGGCAGTACCTCAGGGAGAAAATGCAACGTTTTGCAGCTGCCGGGTGCATCAATGCGGCACAGCCCGAGCTCCCAAAGACAGGCCTCACCGGATGGAGGCAGGTGCCACAGCAAAGAATGGATGAGCACTCCTCCCCTTTACTCACAATGAGTCAGTAATGGCTTTAGGCTCAGGAATGGGAATGATGGACAGAAGGCAAGGAGATGTTCCTTTCGAGAGTCTGTCCAGTGCAACATCTTGATTAGAACCGTTCCCCTCATCCCCCCCACCCCGTAAAGTTTCATCCATGTGATTTAAAGTTTTTATTTTGTCTGCAATCTTAGTGGTCAGACGTGTTCCAAACCCATGATGTTTCAAACCCATGATGTGTTCCAAACCCATGATGTGTTCCAAACCCATGATGTGTTCTAAACCCATGATGTGCTCCAAACCCATGATGTGTTTCAAACCCATGATGTGTTCTAAACCCATGATGTCTTCCAAACCCATGATGTGTTCCAAACCCATGATGTGTTCCAAACCCAAGGGTTATTCTAGAAGCAAAGACTTTCTGACTTTCTTTTTTCAGCAAAGAAGCAGGAAAGGTCACAGAGCAAAACAATGGAAAGAGGAAGGGCAGAGATTACACCTCAGAGATCATGCAGAATTCATGTCTCTTATTGACTATTAAGCAAGCAGTACAGCGCTCATTCACACCACGGTCAGGATAAAAGTGATCTGTCTCTTTGCCGGTATCAAGGTCTCTTCGGAGACAGAGCCTAACGGGGCTGGGCCCACATGCTAATGCTGCTAATTATCTCCCTCACACATCACCCACCGCTCTCGCTCACTGCACGCTAATGAAAACAGGTTCGGAATCGCGTGCACTGGCCACGCGAGCCGCTTAGAAACATCCCGTCGTCTGTGGTTTGATCGGTCAATACCACATGCTGGACTGTGGGAAGAATCCATGGGGGAATCGGGCATTCAGAAGAACTACCACAGAAGTCAAATACGGGTCACCCACAGAACTCCTCTCCCTGTATCAGACTTCACTGAAGTGGAGCTAAGAGATCAGCACTGGGCATTCAGCTCGAGCCAGGGTTCTGGGGTCTGCTGTGTTTCGGAGCACTCTTGCTCGGAGGCGGCCTCGATCCGGGTACCCTGAGGTCCAGCTTGAGAAAGTCCCAGGTCCTGGTGCTCCTGTAGCCTGAGGAACAGTCCAGGACCTCAGATCCATCGTTAAAGAACCGCCAGCTGAATACACAGGTACAAGCACAGACCACAGAAAACGGAAACACTTTACTTAAAGCCGTCAGCTTCCTAAGCTTCAGTGAAGCTCTCATCTATAATGCACCATAGATACCTTCATAATGCATTATAATGGTCAGTACAAGTATTAAAGATGCTTTGTACTGCATTATGAAGGTGTCTGTAGTGCATTATAGATCAGTGCTTCATAAAGCATTCATAATGCATAATAAACATGCTATAATGTGTTATGCCTTTTTATAAACAGTCATAGCCACGTTTGTAAAGCTTTCTGAATGCATTATAATGTGTTATGAATGTGTTCATAGATGGTTATAGACAAATCAAAAGGCTAACCCCTTGGGTGTCACATGTCATCCACGCTGGGCTGCTGCGGTTCCTCATGGGAGAACATCATCCTGAAGCTCCACCACAGTGCAGGCTTAAACCCCCAACCGAAGAGCCACGCCAGCTAGATCTCCCTCACGTGCTGGCGCTGGCGGGGAATGTGTCGAGAGTCCCTGTTTCTGAGGCGTCTCCTCGGAGAAGACGCTTTCATCACACCATCTGGACTTCAGGTGCCAGTGGCACCGCGACCGGACGGTGAGCGTCTGCAGGCCGGTCAGCGCGATGCGGAGCTGCCGCTCAGCCTGTAAACATGCCGGAGACGCGAGGGCTAAGCAGCTGTTGGCCATCGGGATCACTTCCCCTCCAAGTCTCCACGACTGCCATACGGGCGTCTTTCATAAACAGTCCCCCCAGGAAAAGGCGCGGCTTAATTATACAAATAAGCATGACAATTAGGCCAAGTAGCTATACACCTTTGCCGTTTCCCAGAAAGTCCTGTTACAATCACGTCAGAAACGAGACAGCTTCGCTTATTCAATAGTAATGAACAAACATCCGGTTAGTGCCTATTATGGCTGCTTATCAATTTACACGTGAACCTGCTTACATAACTGTTGTTTTGGGGTGAAACAGAGCAGCTTTTCAGACTATTTCAACTCAGAATGACGAGTTTATTCGCCTTCAGAGCCTGTGGGTATTTACAGACCATCAGTTGCCAAATTTTTCCCACTAAAGTCGTTTTGTAATGCCGGTGTCCAGAGAAGCTAAGCCAGAGAATTATCTGAAGAAGGTAAAATGCGTTCACATATGCCATGCAGAAATCTGTCAAAATACCAGGCAAAACCACGCTACTCTGATATCTGTATTCCTATTAGCATTCAAGGTCAAATTTAGTCATTTGCTATTAGTTAATCATAAAATCATAGCGACCAAAATGTCCCCTGCTTCCTAGGGCCTTCATGTCATTTTCTTGTTTTCCAGTCTTTTGTCTTTTTCATAAATGGCTTATGTAAGAGCACCTCACCAATCGTGATACACCACAACATGATTAAGTAACCAGGTTTTGGCACCACTACAGCTACCAGCTGGAGAAAAAACACGAATGGCAATCTGGACACGCGTATTTCAATAAAAAACAAATCTTGTTAAAATGCAAATTTCAACACCCTCCCCGAAGAGGTTTCGTAAACTGCATTTTAGGCATATTTCCTGAAGCCTGGAGCCTCATGCAAATTTATGCAAATATTTGAATAAATTGCTCTATTCAGCTTGCAGCTATATGGCTCTCCAGCTTTCTCTTGCCAAAAGGATAATGCTACACTGGGCTCAGCTGAGTTTCTCCTGTAATGAGATGGAACACCTGAGACAGCAGTGTGGCTGCTGTACCAAAAGGGGGCGCTATTCTGTCTAGACAAAAATGAAAAACCGTTCTGTTTAGAGGTCTTGTGATTTTTTAGAAAGACTGGTTTAGACTCATAATCTGGCCATTAAGCATTACACACTGTCAAAAACACTGATTACACACTGTCAAAAACACTGATTACACACTGTCAAAGACACTGATTACACACTGTCAAAAACACTGATTACACACTGTCAAAGACACTGATTACACACTGTCAAAGACACTGATTACACACTGTCAAAAACACTGAATTAGGCAGTTGTCCTCAGTTTACAGCTCACATTCCCAAATGCCAAGGGCTGACCACTGAAATGGGCAGCATCACACCTTGAGGGAAGGCTGACCACTGAAATGGGCAGCATCACACCTTGAGGGAAGGCTGACCACTGAAATGGGCAGCATCATGCCTTTAGGAAAGGCTGACCACTGAAATGGGCAGCATCATGCCTTGAGGGAAGGCCGATCACTGAAATGGGCAGCATCATGCCTTTAGGAAAGGCTGATCACTGAAATGGGCAGCATCACACCTTGAGGGAAGGCT